>CAOKZL010002363.1:0-207297 GCA_948472985.1 Iguana delicatissima | reverse complement strand
CAATATGGTGGTTTTGCAATGCTTGGGGACAGGATAGCAGCTGCATAGCGACAACGTTATGCGGTCGCATGGTTCCTGAACTGGAAACTACCAGCTGCTATTGTGGGATAGCAACGTCATGCAGCAATGACCTTAGCGTTGTTGCCAAGCTAGCACGGAGGCAATATGCCCTGCTCTGAGCTTGTTTACAGATGGACCAGATATACTTTTTATAAGCTGCTCTCCTTGTATCTTTTCAGAGGTTGTATAAAAACTTCAGGGCTCACTCACAAATCTTTTCCTTCACTCCCTACCTTCCATTATCTGGATGTCTTAACTATTCAAATTCATTTTTATATACTTCATTAAACATTTCTTGAACAGCACTGTTTTTGTAAACAGTGTTTCCATTTATCCAAATAGTCTGGATAAATATACCCCAACAGAATAAAGGTAGCCCCTGAATCATTATCCCTGACTGCAAATTATTTCTTAAAAAGAACATATGCACTATCACTTCACATGATCAGTATAAAGATCCTTCCTAGTCAAGCAGATAATTATCCATGATGGGCAAATCTGGATAGTCCAAAAGTTGCCCCCCCAAACCATAAAGTTACTCAGAAGAAAAAATAGTTTTTTGTCTTAAATGATAGTCAGTTGTATATACTCTAACTGGGAATTTTAAACAGAACAGAGAAAACTCTTGAACATCTGGGCTTTGCAAGGCCACAAAAGTTACAAACTTGTGCAAAAATGGACCAGTCTAGCTTTCTACATGTGCTTATGCAAGCCATGCACAACATAAAGTGGGAAAAAATTAAAAACAATTTTGGTTAATCTTCTTTGCCTGATCTGGAAACAATTGCTACTAGCTGAACCATTATTTCTAAGCTGCCCTATCAAAAGGAGACAGAAGGCTGTAGCAGAAATAAAAACAAGTATCTTGCTCTTCTGTGAGAATTACTGCTGAAATGAAAAATCACAAAATCGCCTTCTGACCTCTTTACTTTCTGTTCAGTCCTTACAAGTTCCTTAGCTGCTTCCTCACCATTCTGCTGCTTTGAGAAAGGAACTGGGAGGAACTGTTTAACACTTGGTCCAGTTTGCTTCAGAAAAGCTCTGGTTCTTCTCACCATCATGTCATCTTTCCCTGCATTTTTAAGTGCCATTTTCTCTCCTGCTGTACTGTTTTTGTGCTGACCTTTGTCTTTGGACTTCCCATGGCCATTTTCACATGGTAAAACCGAACTTAGGGATGCAGGTGAAGGCACTCTGTGTCCACACTGCATCACGTCAGTCTGTGTTCTGCTAAGGCAATCGGGGGTACGATTATTTAGAAGACAACAGAAGACCATGGAGGAAAACACAGCTGCATATCAACTGCACACAACAATTTGCTCTACTATAAAGCCCCGTAAATATTCTCAGGGCCCAGCACATTGTTACAGTGCTCAAGATTAGCAGACCAAAGCCTGGACAGCAGGCTGATGAGAGATGGGAGACAGGAATATCATATAAGAAATTCTAAAGTCCTTCCAAGAAACCAGAAACAGACAAAATAATTAACCCAATACCATCACAGTTCTATCCTTATTCAGAAACTTGACTATGAAAGATTTTAAAGTAGTAGCCATTAGTCCCTTGCACCACAGAAAGGAGAAAGGGAGGGGGATTAAAAAAGAATGTGGCAGCACCTTTAAAAAGAACTGGTTTTTATTTTAGCATGAGCTTTTGTGCATATAAACCCACTTCAGATGCAGCACAGGGTGATATTAAAGTCTGATGTTATAAAGATCTGAAAGACCTGTATCGCTTCACTCAGCCCTTTGAAAATTTAGGGCAAGGGACATGATTTGTTTCTTTCTGGATCCTATTACATCCCTTCCCACCCCACAATTGTATAAATATGCTATATAACTTGAGGCTTTAATATCACTTTCCACTGCATCTGAAGAACTGGATTTGTACCTACAAAGCTCATACTAAAATAAAAACCAGTTAATCTTAAAGGTGCTGCCATATTCCTTTGATTTTGGAAATAATTCCTAATGTAAAAAACACATACACATGACACAGAAGCAAATAAAAACCACCAAAGGGTTTTTTTAAAAGCCAGAGAAATCAGGAGAGGAGGAGGAGGGGGAAAAGAAGGAGGATTTCTTCACATTTTGTCTTCTCTTAAGGTGTAATGATTGCTATCACTACCACCACATAACTAGAGAAAAATTTCAGAAGTATACCAGATAAGATCTGATAGTCTAACACCCTTTCAGAGACGTTTTTAAAGGGTCACTAATAAAGAATATTTCACATTCATTAGCCCATCTATTTCACTGCCACTTTGTGTTTATAGTTATGAAACTCTCCTTAATCTTAAATCCTGAAGTTAAAATTTTCCTGCAGTGTAGGTGCTCTGAAACATTCTCACTTTCTCCTGTTTTTAAAAACTTTATAACATTTGTTTTCTTCTTCTGTTAAGCAAAGGCCAAATAGATTTTTTTTGTTGGCAGGTATTAGGAATTTCTTTTTTTACTTTCTTGTTAAGAAGTAGAACAATCTAACGCATAGTTAGTCTGACATGCAAAGCAGGCCTAAGAGCTGGCTGTCAGTTTCTGACCTTTCTACTTTCTGTGGAGTCTTCCACTCTCTGCACAGTGTAACATTCCGTTCCTGTTTCAATGGACTACTGACTACTGAAATGGGAGGGCAAGATGTGCGAACTGGGCTAGTAGATTTCTGAAAAGTTCCAAATCTTCTAGCCAGCATGTCATCTCTTTCAATGTCAGGGAAGGTTTCATCCAATTCTTCTTCACTGCTTTCATTCCATTCACTCAAGCGGCTAGGTATCTGCTTTTGAGAATTACCACATACATCCGGAACAGATGAATTATGCATATCCATCTTCGACAACAGTATTTCACTAACAGCGTAAGATGGAAAGCAGGAGAGAAAAGAAGATAGGCAATGAGAACCATATGGACGTGCTAAGAAGAAAACTTCACTTATTCATTTTATCTTTCAAAATGAATATCTCTGTTTCTCTTCATAGTAGTTACCAACTGTAAAATGTCAGTAGTCTGATTAGATAAGGAAAATCAAATACCGGTAAATGTAAATCCTGGCCCTTATGGGGGGCACTATAAAAGACAGAAACATTTTTGACACCCCAGAAATCAAAATGGCAGGCACTTTTAATATGCACACTTCAAAAGATGCCAAAAGGGAAGAAAAGGCTTTTTTAAAAATCAGCTGCCTTCAAGAGAAGAATGAAGCTCTGTAATGCACTGCCAGCAACTGAAGTAAACACTATGTTACCACTTCAGATGGAGGAGCAGCAGAAATAAAACAAAGCTCTCAGAATGTCCAAAGGCAGATAGAAGAACCAAGAGGACTCTGAAAAGCTTGGGTGAATGCTGATCAGAAAATGAAACTTTTTATGGTGATTTGACCATCCCTTATTGAAAAGGATTCATTACTAGTAGTTTTCCCTTGATGGAGAAGGAAATCCCTATTTTGTTTACTACTCCTACTGGGCAGTTTCGTGTGATTTTGAGATGGATAAATGAGAAGCAGAAAGCAGCAAGGGAAAAAGGGGGCCCCATGGGATTTCACTACCCAAACCCATTTCCCTTTGTTGCTCCACAGAACAAGCAATGGGTGCAAGAAACATAGGGGTGTGGGAATGTGAGTCTAGTGGGTCACCCTGTCAGGCGGGTATCTTGTGGCATGATGACTGAGCAGGCTAAAGCTCTATCTTGGGGTGAGTGGAGATATGGAAGTCTGAAAATTCAGTTTTTTTCCTGAAGACATTTTTTCCACAGAAAATTGAAAAATGGATTATGGGAAATTTTCTTTTAAAATTACAAATAAAATATTTAAATTAATGTGTTTTTATATTTCCTTCCCCAACACTATTTTAAAAAGCACGTAGCAAGTAGTCTATTAGGAAAGACTATACACAATATCTCATATCACGACAATTCATGATCTTGTTTTTTTCCCAGTTCTTTTTTTAATGGAAATTAATGCTTTTTATTTGCTCAGAATTAGCTTTATCAATGTTGATGGTCTCTACTGTTTTTATGGTTTGTTTTTGCCTCTTCCCGGCAAAATCAAAGAGGTTACTTATAGTTCAGATATTCCTTACAATTTAGGGACACTAGCTCCATTATAACCAAAGTAAATAATAAGATTTTAAAAAGGAAATTCAATCTATAATTATTTTATGACAAAACCGTACTTTTAATACAGCAAACACGATAATTTTACACCAAATCAAGTCATATATAATGTATTTTTATGTGCCTAAAAGTTACAAAGTGACTATAAATCTGTAAAGGCTACTAATATAACATTTTTTCCAATTTTTCAATAATTCCTATTTTGCATGAAAAAAATGTATCCCCCCCCCAGCTTCAAAAATTTTGGATATTTTTACATTTCTCAAGGTGGGTAACTTGTGGTCCTCCACATGTTGTTAGACTGCAACTCTCATTCAGACCCAGCTCGCACAATCAATACTGAAGGATGATGGAAATTACAATCCAACAACATTGTGGGGAACGCCATAAGTTGCCCACACTGCAAATAGTCTTTGAATAAGCATCATTAAACAAATCAGGAGGATGAAAACTTTGTTGTAGTTTCTTAACAATTAGTTGTATCCTGAACTGTGTTAACAAAGATCAGGCAATTTAAGCTGCCATTCCAGATGTGTGTGTGAAAGTGTGTGCATGCACACACAAACACATATGTGTACACAAACAATTCTTAATTGAAGTCCCACAAGTCAACATGTTATACCAGTTGTAAGAAAATGAAAGGAAGCCAGGATTCTAGAAAACAGAGGAGTGGACAGGACATTCTGGGGCTGAATGATCAGCAGCCTAGTTCACTTTGGCCATTCTGCACTACAGTCTTATAGCATGATGATTCCACTTTCAACCTCCTATGGAATCCTGGGGTTTGCAGTTTCGGGAGGGGCCACCTGGATTCCATAGGAGGTTGAAAGTGGAATCATCGTGCTATAAGACTGTAGTGCGGAAATGGCCTTTGTTTCTCAGCACTAAACTAAGCAGAAACTGGAAGCTCACCGTGTCATCCAAACTAAAGACTCTTGGCTCACCATCCAAAACAAGCCAAGATCTGTCAATCAAGAACAAATCTTGCTTTGTGTTACTGGCTTTCTAAGGAAATGCTAAGCTAGGATGTCCCATTTGAATGACGCACTACTCTTTCAGTTTCTTGTTGGTTTAGCAGCTGCGCTGGTACAGAAGCAGGAAACTGAACTGTAGCTCATTGTTGACTCTGAACTTAGTTACTGCACTTCCCACTGGTATATTTATTCCCCTTTTCTGTGCAACAAATGAATACCTGGACTTAGCATGTGGTCTGTGCACTTCATCAGTGTGAGCAATGGATGTGTCAGGGCTCACAGAAACTGAGGATACAGTTCCACTCGATGCCCCAAGAGACCCAGTATTTTTCACATTGGCTGCCTCTTCCACTTCATTTTTGGGCACAGCCCCAGCAACTGAAAGCTTCTCCAATTGTTGATGGTCAATTTCTGTCACTGGCCCAAAGTGTACAAACCTCTGCTTGGGGCTGGTAGCTTTCTTGTATGTTTGCACTTTGGGGCTTGCAACACTGTTATGACTGGCAGTTTCTGCTGCCATTTCAGAAGACAGCAGTGAATCTGGAGTGTCTTTGAGCTCCTCATCACTAACAACCAAGAAATCAACAAAGAAAGAAAGAAAGAAAAGCATATAAGCAGGCATCAGAAAACTAAGAAAAAACCTAAGATTTAAATAAAACTAGAATGAAGTTAAAGCAATCAGTCAAAAATATCAACACACACACACGGAGCATTATCAAACCAAGAAGCTGCTGGTACAGTATGGAAGGAATTACTAAGTTAAGCAACACTTAACACTTAAAAACTGAGCCACAAAGATTTAAAAACAAAATAAAAAGTTCAGACAGAAGCAGCAGCAGCAGTCTGGTGCCAAGCGGTGGCATAATGCCCCTTGGAAATCTTGGGAGTACATATGGCTCCAGCAGCAATTTTCTTTATTCTTTGTAAGCTTTTAGTCAGACTGTGTTCCTTTCCTTCCATTGATCCTAACAGAGAGCTATCATCTTAGCTGTGATTGATTCAGATAACCTCCTATGTAATGTTGGTCAGAGCTAAGAAGATCTGTTGTAACAGCTGCTTCCTGCATGGGTGTGCCAAGAAAAGGGAAGCCCAAAATGGAAACTTGTGCCTGAAATCTCAAAGGGAAGAAAAGCATTTCATTCTTTATTTCACAGTTAAGGACTATGATAAGGGCTATTCCTGACTCCTGTACAGATGTGATCAAAAGGATTGTACAAAAAACCTCAGAGACAAGGGTCATGCTGATATTTTTAACTGTGTGGGTAAAAATGGTACCTCCTTTTTTTTTATATGAAGATTAGCCCCCTGAAATCATCCAGGAAACATGAAGATCATACTCACAGAAGACTAGTAGATTTTTTTTAAAAGGCTTATGGATTACTATTGGACCCTGTGGCACAAGACTGAGATTTTGCTTTACTGTATCAATATGCCTGAGTACACTGAGACTAACACAGAGCATACATGAATAGCTGCTTATCATTAGTTTTTGGAAGCTAAAAGCAATCTTCCTGAATGCCACCAGTGTAGTAGCAAGAAGACTTTGGAAGCAACACGAAGCTTAATTCTTCCTTCCTTTATAAAAACATACCTGGTATTCCCTGAAACTTTTAGTCGGTCCCAGATTGCCTTATCTGCTTGAGTTATAGAGGCTTTCAGAAAAACTGACAAGTCTAGTTGGGAAGGGTTAGCCTGAGTTTTTCGCCTAGCCAGATCATCTCTCTGAATGTCAGGAACTTTTGCTTCATCTTTCTCCTCAGATTCGTCATCCCGGGATGGCAGGCATGGTTTGGCTTCATATAATGTTGCTTGCCTGGTCGAAATCACATGTACCTTCTTTCCACTAATGTAATGCATATTTTAAAATCAGCAGGATAGACAACAGTTTTGTGGAGCTAGACAGTGATAAACAGAACACCAATTCTGGAGTCCAAAGCAAATGAAATAAACTGAAGTGTGACATGAGGGTGGAAGAGAGAGGACCAGCAAATATCTATCTAAAGCCCATCATAACTAGCCAATTGCTGGTATCCTCCATTGTGAGACAACAAGAACTTCTTGCATGTCTGCATCTCCTACTACTAGCAGCAGGGCACCATCAGTGGGCCCTCTTAGTTTGCAGTAGGAAGGGGCAGGAATTAAAATTAAACTGTGCTCCTGTTGCTTCTGACTTTTCAGTTGGAATAGTGGTGCTGTTAGGGTGGTGGGTTTGGTCCTGCTCTGGCAAATGCCTGACCGCGACATCCTCTGGAGTCAACAAGCTGTGTTCTTTACAGACAATCTACACATTAGTAGCCAGGAAAAATAAATCCATTCATGCATTTGAGGAACAAAGTTTAATTAATTCACAGTCTCTCATTTGACAGTCAGGATGTCCCCTTCCCATACTGTCACGAATTAAAGTTTTATTTCCAAATATAACGTTTCTTGGGAATTTTCACTGTTACCAAATATTTAACTGTTATAGATGCTGGCAGCATCTGAGATTTGTGACACGTTCTTCGAAAATGATGCCAAGACATTACTCATGTATAAGACGCAGACTATAAATGTTGATTGTCATACTGTCATCACAAAGCAGACACTTCTCATATGGTTGTAAGCAGCTGAAACTAGCAGGTCTCACAAAAAAAAACCCCAAAAAACCAACCTTTCAACTCTCTAGGAAAGCTAGTCATCCTGTAATTAATGCCGCCAGAAGGGAGTGGGAATGCCTATATAAATCTCGGAAGACAAATAAGCATGGACTAATAGCATTAGTGGGTTTTGTTGATGGGGAGCTGGAACACAAAGTGTATTTATATATATAATACTAGCAATGAGCAACATAATACAGATGAACACTGGTCTTGCTGTGCAGATACTGAAAATGACAACTGGAATTGCTGAATTACACTTAACACAACTGACTTCCACGTGCAGACTTCCTACCATGCTTTGACTGCCTGGGAAGTGAACAATAAGCAAAATACTATCACTGGCTATCTATGTCCCTTTATTTTTGGCAATATGACTGTATTAATCCATCCAATGAGTATAATTTTTCTCAGGCCTGGTATGGCTGTAGAATTGTTTATCATGCTGCCACTTCCATATTAAAGCAGAAAGAAGTGAGAATGGCAGTACCCCCTAAGCTCAGGAATCTGCATGTTTTGTGAAGTTTTGCCCAATACCTCCTGTGTTTTTTAATACAACTATCAGCTCAAGAGTTGAATCTGGAGTTCAATGTGGCTGTTGTGAAGCTTGTCAAGAATGCCTGCAATGACTGAGGGCTACAATCCAAACTGAACAATAGCTGCTGCTTTAAAAAAAAAATTAATCAAGAGGTTGCAATCTGTACTCAGAAGTCCTGATAACTTGATGTAAAGCATCTCAGAGAAGAAAATGTTTTTTTCTTGCAGCATGTAGGAAGTATTTAACTTCAAGTCAGAAAAGTATGGAAGAGTTGCAAGAACTGGCTCCTAACTGTACTTCTCAAAACATCTAATAAATTTAACCAAAAAAGGACATGAGGTTGGAGATCACTTGTTTCAGTGAAGAATCAATGGGAAGGTGAAAAAGATGGCAGCAGGGAGATAATTCTGTGAGAGAAAACCCACTAATGCTATTAATCTCTCTTTCCACAGCTCGTCCATTTTTCGCTGCTGCCTCTGATGCTGCTTTTCAGTAAAAAAGAAAAACAGCAAAATCAGTAAAATATTGGGAGACTATTCGTGTGTCTCTTGTGTATCACTTTTCCTTTGTATCATTTGTGGCAGCTAGAGAGCTGAAACTAATTTATCCTCTATATTTTTTGATTTAGCTCCAAAACTGAAGTAACATCAGTAGACCATCCCAACTTTCCCACAACCTTATTTTAAGAGAATAGGTTACCCAGAGACACTGAAGACTGCTTTCAGTCTACAGTCCTATAGCTTTGAACCTACATTCCCAAGACTTGCTTGTACTTCCATCAGTAGATGGGTGGCTTCTACTGATATACAAAGGTTTTTGTGCTCTTAGCCCAGAACACTTGTTATGAGAATGATGTGAGGTGCAGCCTCAGTTCCACTGCACCTTCCTTACAACTGGAACTTACGAAAGGAAAACTTACACTTGATTTTGTTTCAGTTCAATACACTTGGGAATCTCTCTCTTTCCAGATACAAAGGCAGCACTCTGACCTATGCTTTCAACTTCAGTTTACAAAGGGAAGAGAACAAGATCATATTACTTGATCATTTAAACATTTCAGACTAAGTTAAACAAGACAGAAAGAAGTAGACAAGCACACCTTGAACTTTCCTGTTTTTTCCTTTGCTTCTTCACTTCTTCCACTTTACCTCGCTCTTTTTTGGCACAGGAACCAAGCAGGTAATGGTTAAATGGCAGTGTAAATTTGGGTTGGTTTAATCTTGCTCTGCGTATTGCAAAGTCATCTTTCTCTATGTCTGGAATTTTCTCATCTCGTTCATCTTCAGAGCCAGAATCTTTTTGTTGATAGCACAACATAAAAGGATTTTCTTTGCGAAGGATGATGTCTGGAGTAAGCTCACTCTTTTCAGAGACATGCTTTTGACTGATACACAGCAAAGTTAAAATAGGACATCCAGATGTGAAATGGAGAAAGACAAAACAAATCTCCTTTGCTTTTTTTTTAAAGACCAAAATATGCCTATAAATACTGTTGCCTTAGAGAAAATATCTACAATTTAGGATTCCATGCTACAAAACTTGGAACTCCATGCATGCATGGTTAGTAGTGCTGCATTAGGTGTGGCTAAAGGATCAGTTCCCAGAAGAGCCATGGATTCACTGAAGTGGTAAATAAAGATCCAGTACAGGGATAGTTTTATAGCCATTCCTCTTACAGATGCTCTGGATTCTACAGAAGCTATCCAGGCACTGGACTCTATTCCCAACAAAGGTGTAACACTGGTAGAACTCCTGTATAAGCCAACTGCAAGAGAGCTGGCTACGAAAACCAGGAGTGGATTCACCATCCCTGCACTGGATCTTTATTTACTATTTTAATTCTGGAACAAATACCAATGAGAATGACTCACTCCACCATTTAAAAAAGGTTCTATTATTCCTCAGCTACTTCAATCCTCCTCCAACTAGAAGTCAAAACAGGTTCTGGTCATGTGCTTAATGTTCTCTCTCTTCCAAGCCTTTTAATACTTTAAAATTATTTTTTCCTATATTTCTACCTCTACAGTAATAACAGCAGTAGGCTATCTCTTCTGGAAAAAAAAAAAATATAATCTTCACATCCTTCAAAATGTTTAGGTTGGAGTGGAGAACCTGACAGGAAATTTACTACTGCAATAATGCACAGTTATTATAGACAAAAAGATGTACTCCCATGAACTTAAAAATAAAATACACACAATGAAATTTTATTTTCAGCTAAAAGATTGGCTGCATTTCTGAAAGCAGATGCAGAGCAGATCAAGACCTATTTCCATATCTTTTTTTTAAAAAAAAAACAACTGGCAACATATTTGATATCGTTCTTCGCAAACTTGCCATAGGGAGACCAGATATTATAGCAAAAACCCACTAAGAGTGACAGAAGAGTTTCGTGTCCAAGATTATTATTTCATAACAGCATTAATGACTGAGGTAGGAATTAAGGTGACTGCATTATTCTGAAGAAAGCTGATAGAAAGAAGATCAACTCATAAAATGTGGTGCTGGAGAAGAGTTCTATGGATACTCTGGATTACTAAAAAAGACCAAAAAATGAGTCCTAGAGCAAATCAAGCATGAAGTCTTCCTAGAAGCCAAGACGACTAGGGGCCTTTCCATACTACATACCTATTGCAGTATGATTCCACTTTAAACTGCCATGGTTCTTTTCTATGGAATCATGGGATCGGCAGTTTAGGGAGGGATAGTTAGAATTCTCAGCCAGAGAGCTCCAGTATTCCCCAAGACTATAAACCCCAGGATTCCACAGGAGGTAGCCCTGGTGGTTAAAGTGGAATCATAGTGCAATAGTTACGTAGCATGTAAAGACCCTAAGCTAAGACTGTTGTACATGGCCATATCACGAAAAGACTTGACCTACTAGAAAAGACAATAAAGCTTGGTAAGTAGAAAAAGAGGAAAACTTCATTACAGGGAGAGACTCAGTCAAGGAAGACACATTACTGAAACTGCAAGACCTGAACAGGGCAGCTGAAGAGAGAGTGACTTGGAAGTCTCTCACCCACAGGGGTGTAATAACGGGGCTTCCCATTATCTAGGTTTAGCAAAGGGAGATACTTCCCTCTTCTGGTAAACCAAGGGTTAATGAGATATTGGGATTACATCAAGGGTCACAAGGTGAGAATTGACCAACCACAAAGAAGGAAGTGGGCATCTTGGAGAGGCTTCCAGATCCTTCCAAGGAGGAGATATAAAACTTCTGAGAGGCCATGTGGCCAGAGAGAGAAGAGAGAAGAACCAAGAAAGAGATGGGATCTGGGCCAGTGGCAGACTGGAGGCCCCATGCCTAGTCTCCTGGCCCCTCCCATCTCCTTTAGACCATCGAAGCCTATAACCTACTTGTGAGTAACCAGGAATAAGACAGTTAGTCGTGTTAGGGCTTTTTATTATTTTGGAGACTCGCTGATCTTAAGAATGTATCTGTGCTTTTATATCTGTTTTTTGTAACTTCTTGTAACTAGGCGTACCTGGGAGGGGGGAGCCTCTCATGTGTATTACTATCTTGTTTATTTACATGCCTGATTAAATACTTTCTGTAAACCCTCTGTTTCTCTCCATTCCCACGTCAGCCTTTGGCACACGCTAGCTAGGACTTCTCTCACTCAGAAAGGGGGGGAAGGTCCTTAAACGCATAGAGATTGTTAATACTGAACAGCGTCCCACTATGCTGTTTGAGTGATTCAGAATTCAGTGGGTGGTGGCAGCAGAATTAATAAAGCTGGAGGAATTTCCAGTCTTTGAAGGGACTGGAAATAAACCCCAGTATGACAAGGGGTTACCATAAGTCAAAGTCAACTTGATGGCAGTAAACAACAACATTATTCTGAGTTCTGGTTCCCTCTTCTATCTTAGCAACAGAGATATGGCTGCAAAAGAGACAGACAAAAATCCACTTAGTGGCCAAGGTTGTGTGTGCCATCCAAGCTAGCTCAAGCATAATTAACAGTATAGAAGGCAACTACAGCAACCTGCTCTATCTCTTGGATTACATACAACCTTTCTGATACTAGAAGGCCCATACACGCCTTTCCAAAAAGCTTGCATGGAAAAATTCATACAATAATACTACAAACTGGTTTAAAAATGTTACACCTTCTGCAACAGAATTCTGGGTCTGGTACTGCTTGTTACAAAATGAAGTGACAACTGGTACCTCTCTGGTCTGTGGAGTGATAAAATCTACTTCTGATTTTAATCTGTAGGAGCTTTCCAATTTGCTGAATTCTGTCTTCAAAGTAGGTTCAATACCGTGGACGGTGTTTTTAAAATCTGGTCTAAAACTTGGGCTGGAATCACTGCCCCACTGCCATGTAAGTCATCAACCACTGCTGACAGTATGTACTTTTGGCTGGGGGATGACGACAACAGGCAGAAACCCTTTTCACACTGCCTTTGCCATTTCTTCCATATATTTATACATTTATTTTTCATGCCCACTGGCCATAAGACTCTGTTCCAGTAGAATTATAAACCAAAGCAGATCAATGTACAACTTCATCTCATTTAACCAGGAGACACAGTGATGAGTAGGTCACAGGGAAAAAAGATGAGTCCAACCCTGAAAGCAGTCTGCTGCACAGACAGAACCACTTCAAACATTGCTTTACTCTCCGACAGGGTTGCTCCTCAAAGACATTCCCTTCTTCTTACCACCATCTGCAATAAAACCCTTCACCTGACAAACAGGGGGAAAAGTTCCAAGGAAAATGGAAAAGGAAGTTATTCTTTACTGCAGATGTCGAACATTTTGCTCTAGGAAGTACAAGATGTCCTTGCAAAGAGAACAAGAAAACCTTTGCCGATAAGATGATGTCAGACTCTCAACCTCTCTGCTGCCCTTGGCTAAACAATAAGCTTGTCCACATGTGTTTGGGCCTTTGAAGGGGAACCCTGAAGGCTGGAGCTGTGCCTAATGGCCAAAGATCATTAACCTTTTTCAAATACATATGCTAAACATATTGTGCCCAACATAACACTGCTGGCCGAGAAATAATGAATCCAGGAACCCAAATGTGAACTCACTGTTTTTCTTCTAGAGTCTAAACAAATTCATAAATCATCTTAAAATAACCAGAAAGAGACAAATGGACAACGTTATTTTCATACCCAAGTTTCACACATAAGCCTAACAGATTCTGTTGTTAAACGCTACATTGCCTTGATTATTCAGTCAGTTCTACTGTATTTTCCAGAAACAGAAGTCTTATTTTACTGCCTGCAGTATTACCTAATAAAGCGAGAAACCTTTATAAAAGCCACCTGAGATTGACCTCGCACATGACAAATAAGCAAAGTCAGAGGAAGTGTGCGCAATTCCTGCTTCTTTCTATACTTCACATGTAAAATGCAAGTGTCTACCCCTTCCCTACTGTAAGAGTTCCAGAAGCCTGTAAACCTAATGCAAATCCCAAATTCTCAAACGCTAACTATAAATGAAACTTAAATTCTTGTTTTCTGGATTTACTTTTCAAAGTTTTGTTACTAAAATAGTGCTAGGTGGTATCAAAGCCACCTAATGGCTGGTCCCAATAAAGTTCTAGAACTTCTAACATCAATAACCCTTTCTCATGAAAACCACTCTAGTGGTAGGAGCAGAATGATGTTTAAATTAAAAAGTTAAGTAAGACTGCAACTCCCACTTCGATAAAAGAAAACAAGTTACACTAGTCTGCAACTTCATTATGCTCTTGACTTGAGTAAACCACACATGCTTACATGTTCTGACACTAAAGGGATGACAGTCTGTATAACATCTTGCCCCATGTTGTCTAGCTCTGTGGTATTCCCAGTGGTGGTCTACAGCCAGTTGTTGGTCAGTGAGTCATCTCCACTGCACAGTTTCCAGGAAACTATGTGAATATGATATTAATATGGCACAAATATAGTCTTTGGCACATTGGAAAAAAATGGCGGTCAGTCACATCGGATTGAGAAGCACTGGCCTAGCCTCTTTGTCAGGAGGAACAGTACAGTATGGCATAGTTGAGACTACCCAGCACACACTCAGCAAATGCTAAGAATTGATCTGTTCTAACTCTAACTTGGCAGTCAGGTACTTGGCTCCATCATGATCAGAAGACTCCAGCATGGATTTAGTATCGGAGATATTTGTGACAAGCATAGCCAGGCCAATTCTTTAAGCAAAATCAAGTATAAGAATGCCCTGCCATCCAATATCTATTAATTCCAAGTGCTCTTTTGTTAATTGTTATTTATTACAAAGGCTGTGGGCCGACCAGCGTGCACCTTTTTCTTCCTAATCCCAGTGCTGTTGCATTCTCGGGCAGTGCTTTTCATAATCTGTATTTTAAATTAGTCAGTGCAACTACATACTCCAGATTTGTTTAACACAAATGCAAGCACAGTCTAGCCATTCCAAGAAAACTGGAGCTTTAGAAGTTGTCAGGCAATCACAGTAATTAGACAGTGAAACTATTTTCCAGCAAAGATAAACCGCAATGTAACTACTCTCTTGCAACAAATGCACTGAACACCAGGCAACATGGCAATACACAGCTCCTCAATTCCAAACTCTATTTTCTAATGTTTGTAACAAATTGTATACAACCAAATTATATTTGTTAGACTTTCTAAAAGCTATCAAGAGAGTTACAGCAAACTGAAAAGAATCACAAAGCACAACAAATGCTCAAAGCATGACACATGTGCACGTCCAGTCCCACGGTACGGATCTGACCTGCTGCCATAGCGCTGTGCTGCTGGCATGATCTTAATACCAGCCTGCTCAAGCCTTCTTAGCTTTCTGAGCTCCTCAGGATCTTTTTCGTTATTTCTGGGCCCTGCTGTTTTGTTTGCAGAATGTATAGGAGACTGGGGTAAGGGGTCTTGTTGACTCATGTCTGTCTGAGCAGGCTTCACCAGGGGAGCTGCAGTGGAAAGGGTGCAGTCCGAGAGGTCCTCTGCAGATTGTACCAGTACTTCGCTTTGCTCTTCTTCTATGGTTTCAGGATGGGTTTTGCTATTAAGTTATATAGGGCAGATGATTACACAACATGCTCCTGTTTCCTGAGCTGCTGTTACTTCTGACAATACACAGCAGATCAGTATCTGAAGCATCAAATTAAACAACAGCCTAGGTAACTGTCTTTATTTTAATTGTATGTATTCAAAGAAAAGACAGGTCCTACTACATTAACGTACAGATGTGCACTGAAAGAGGTTGCACTCAGATTCTGGACAGACTGCTTTTGGTCTGGAGTTGGTATATGTGTTCAAATTAGTTCCTATCAAAATCCGCAAGTTCAATGGGAAACGAACTCAACTTAATCTGAATATAATCCATTTTACCTAGATTTAACCATGCTGATGTTAAAGAACTTTAAAAAAATCAAAACCTTAATGAACACATGGCTTCACTATGCTTTAAATAATCTGAAAGTCTCCATGCTTCTGTGGATGCATACACATCAGTCCCATTCTCTCTTCCTCTTTTATGCAATTCCAGTTGCATGAGGAAGGAATGTGATGGTGTACAAACTGGCCCTATCTTTTCTGTTGCGTTTCTGAAAGCCTGTTTTTACAAGCCTTCTGGACATAGGGGCTGACCCACTCTAGCAGTTACTCTGCTATATCTATAGAGGGATGGAGGGATTTTATGAGACTGCACATGAGGACAAGGTAGGAACATCCACAGAATTTTAGGGTATCTGACAAACTTCCTGGTTTCAGGTAAATTGCACTTCAGTGGTATAAGTCAAAGCAGCTCAAAATGCTATGTGTGTACAATAAGGTTCACTTAGAAATTCTATAGCAATGTGTCCACAAAACAAGAATAGCACTGATGTTTCCATAATGTTCCAAGGCAAACTTCATGCCATATGATTATTCTCTAGCAAGTAATCAAGCAAGAAAGACAAAACAAAACCATGTACTGGCCACATGTGAATGAGAGATGCATTTGTTGGCTGGAGGTGGCTTAGTGGAATTGGATTTGGTGCTCTGAGGCCATTACCAAGACCTTACCTGAAAGGTCTCTCTCCTCCTAGTGGTGAAGTAGCAGTACTCCAGCTTTTTCTATACTCCTCACGTTCAGCTTTCTTCTTCCTGAGAGGAGCCGGAATATAGGCAGTCTGGTTATTCTTATTCGGGAGGTATTGATTAAAAGGCACAGCTGATTTGGGTTCACCGTAGGATGTCCGCCTAGCAGACATATCGTCTTTTTTCACATCTGGCAACTTTCGATGTGGCAAATCAGATTCAGAATCACTTCCTCTCCCTGTTTAAAAGAAAACCACACCAATCAGTTTAAACACTTCATTGTAATGATTCTCATTATGGCACACTTTGATTGATGTGGTGAAGTCATCTCCTGTCCTTTATCTAAACATATGGCTTGCAGCCCCAGCATCAGAGATGTAAAGAATATTCAGTTTTTCTCTACCTTAATGACCTGTTGAGACACCCTTCTGTTCAACTCTGTGAGATTTCTAATGTTACTCTCCCAGCTTCAAAGCAAAAAAATCATGGCTGGGGTAGGGGAGAGCTTCACCTTTTTACTCACAAAACTTTGTACTTTACACAAAAACATACTTTGTACAAAACATTATATTTTGCATAAAAATGTTTTATAAGTAAGATTACATTCATTGTTCTGAGGGAAAAAAGGGCAACCAAGTTCAGCTCCACCATGTCTTGGCCCAACAGCTAGTGAAATACCTTCTCTCTATTCCAACTGCCATTGCTCTAGCCTCCGAAGAAGAGAAGAGCAGCCAGAATCTGTTGGATCTAATCCCCTCTCCCATTGCCATCCACTTTTCCTTTTGTATCATATCTCATTTAAATTGTATGCCTGAGGGCAATAAATTGTTAAATTAATGATTTCTAAGCCACCTCGGGAGCCTTTTTGAAGGGTGGGATATAAATACTCTGCATAAATGATATAAATAAATAAATACTGCACATAATACATATTTTGCCAAGATGTTCACAAAAACCACCTTAAGGTTACTGAAAAATATGCAAAAGGTCTCATAATTTTATTCCGCAAAGAGAAAAACCTCTCAATTTTTTTTTGTTTTCATATGTAAAAATTAAATAAGTGAGTTTCTCCTCAGAGTGCCAGTCACACATGAGCACTACCATCTAGAATAGGGTTCCTAGAGTGAAAACTGGAAACAGCTTCTTGATCTTACAGGTTGTGTAGAACAGGATGTTGCTTGTTACCTGGCTGCGTAACAAGGCAGACCTGCTGAAATTCACTCTGCTACACAACCATTAAAGGTACAGGAGTCCTCTCCAGCTTCCTATCTGGCAAACCTAATCTAGAAGTACTTCCTAAATTCTGCTTGCAAAGAAAACAAGCATTTCCGCATGGACTACACACCATATTCTGCTTTAAGGTCCACATGGTCATTTCCCAAAGTAACAGTGCTTTAGTACTAGGTACTACTACTACGACTACTTCTTCTTCTATCATCATCATCATCATCATCATCATCATCATCATCTTATTTTTGCTGGCTTTGTGATTTGTGTATATCTACAAGAACTGAGATTTTCTAAGTTTGTTTCAGGTAAGTTGTTAGCAACCCTGGGCTAGTTCTAAAGGAGGGCAATCAGATACTGTGCAGAGTGCACAAAAAGGAGAAATTTTTGCAAAGAGCCAAATTCTAAGATCTGTGCCGTTATTAGAGAGACAACACAGATATATCTCAAGTAGAGAATGTATGGCTCTCCAGATGTTGCTGGTCTGCAACTCCCAGTAATTCAACTAACATAGTCACTGGTGAGGGACAAATGGAGCTGGCCTCCAGCTTCATCTGGATGACTTCAAGTTCAATCTGTGCTGTATTATCTTTTCCACTATAATTTTTAACTCAAGATCAGGTCTACAAGAACCACTATTAACACATCACTGACCTATTCAGATCTTTGTGGGTTTAATATGTTTGATATCTTAAGCAAAAACTTTCAA
This sequence comes from Iguana delicatissima, assembly GCA_948472985.1. Lineage (NCBI taxonomy): Eukaryota > Metazoa > Chordata > Lepidosauria > Squamata > Iguanidae > Iguana > Iguana delicatissima. The sequence goes on along the minus strand of CAOKZL010002363.1, from coordinate 189,031 downwards.
CAAACAGATACCCTTATATGAGAATGTAAGAACTGCCTTGTTGAGTTAGAGCAAACCCCATCTCTCTTCCAGCATTTAAAGTAATAACCAGCCAGAGGCTTCTGGAAGCTCACACTCATGAAAGTGGTGGTTGTCCACCTTTCCTTGTCTTTACATCTGCTACTCAAAGGAATATTTTTTTCTGAAGATGGAAATCCCCTGGCTAATTTCTACTGATATACCTTCCTTCCATGAATTTGCTAGCCCCTTGTGAAAACCCTTCAAAGTCAGCACTGAACCTGGGAAAGTCACTAGCTCTATTCAGATGTTCAGGATTGGATTAATATGAATATGTGAACACTTGCCCTACCTCCTGCTTTGTGGCTTTCTCTGTGTGGAGAACTGCACACATTCCTCTTTGATGAAGACAGTATTCTCTGTGTGTGTGCATACTCTCCTCACAATTGGGAACCCTGATTTTGAAAGGCTCTAAATCATGTGGATCATTTCAAGACATAGCAGAGATTCTCTTTTTCAGACTGCCATACTCCACACATAGAAAGTGACAAAGGAGGGTGGCACAGTTAGCCTAGTTCCTTACCAGACATATACAGGTTAACCCTGTCTTGAATGCCTGAATAAGACTATTCCCTCTCAGCTTAACCTACCTCACAGCACTGCTGTAATTATAAAAAACAGACAGCCCCTATGTATACCAACTTGGAATCTGGGAGGAAGAACAGGATACAAATGGGTAAATACCATAATTCAACATAGCTAAAAGTCCACTAAAGCTAGAGATCTCAACCACATTTAACTGTGTTCTGTTCTGGATAAAACATAGACAGTTCTATAGAACAAAATTAAGCAGCTTTTTTTTGCAATGAAAACATTTTTCCTCCTTCAAAATCTTTCAAATAAAATCCAACAGAATACAGAATAAGAGAGGAAAAAAAGGCAGTTGCTTTAAAAAAAGAGATTCCTCATATTACTGCTCTACTATTGTCACTGCTATGTCTTGAAATCTTGACCAACAGTATTTTTTTGCCAGCTATTCTTAAATGCTAAATTAAGATAAAATTTTCTTCACATCATACATGAAGGCTGACCAGTTTACTACTTAAGAGATGGTTCCCCTTCCTATACATCCAATGAGCAGAATGTTTTCCCCATTCCTATTACTGCTTGGTTCCACTTTATTAGTTAAGCCAACATCTGCCCAATATCTCCTTACACTTCAGGCTCAAGAAGCATGAAACATCATCTCATAAATTACTATTGCTATGAGGTAACTTCTCCCACCACAGTCTGAAACTGCAAATGAGGAAAGAGATTAACTGCAGCAGGAGCATAACTATTTAAAGAGCTCTTAAGCCATAAATCAGCATTCAAAACAAGTCCCTTTCTTGCTTCATGGGATTAGCGAGGCACATCACGTTTTTGAAAAGTGAAGCCAGCTTTTTGAGTGACAGCACCACATCACCCTTTTTACACCAAAAAAGTCTGTGTGTCACATTCAACTGGAGCCCTGGGAAGCCCAGCTTACCATCGCTACTTCCTCTTAGCACCACATCTGGAGACGGCGTCTGTTGGGAGCGGGAGCCAAAAGAATCCAGGCTGTCAAAAGAATCATCTCTGCCGTGGCGAGGAGGAGAAAGAGAGTCACTGCGTTCTGAGTCCCAACAGTCTACATAGCCACTGTCACGGATACTGCGCTTGGGGCTTTCAACATCCTCAGTCTCCTAAAGTAAAACAGGGGAGGGGAAAAAGAGTCTTTTAAAAAAATTTACTTACATAAAGCAGCAAGAACTCTCTGTGCATCTAGTACCTGTGCATCTATGGCTGCAGACAGACAAAATAATATGACAGGACATCCTTCCCCTTGATGTCCACATATATCACAGACATATTTGGTTGAATAGGTTTTGCAGGTTTTTGAAACACTGCAACAACCTAGCAAGCTCATGGGACAAGAGCCCATAGAGCAAAAGAAACTTGTACATCCACTCAGAGTATCCTCCACTCTTAAAAAAAATAATGAAACTGCCTCTTTTTGGTCCTGTTTATTAGAGGAGACAGCGGGGGAATATTCACATCACAGTCAATGGGCAATGATGCTTGTAGGCATCTTCAATGTCTATTTTTTTAATATAAAAAACACCTTTTTGCTAAATCTTCCACCTTCCTCTGTCTCCCAGTCTCTTTCATATGACTACTGAGGAACTGCTACAGAATAAAAATGAAGTACATAATAATTATGAAGAGTGAACATGCACACCAGTTTTACACAGGCAGCTAGAAGAAAAATCAAGATAAGCAACTTTACAAAAGAGGTTTGCTGTCAGTCCATTGCAGTAAGGAGTCCTGGGGCATGGGAAAAGACTAACCCATTCATATGTGGCAGAAGCTTTTACAAGCTTGAGCCCACTTCAGTGAGACTGAGCTTATACATATCAAATAGTCAGAAGATAATAATAATCAACCTGAAACATGGTTGGTTCCTCATCCATATCTTTATCATGTGGGCCATTGTCCATGTCATATGGGCAAAGGCATCTTGGGTTCAAGTTAAGAGGCGGGAGATGTCTAACCTCACGGCACAGATCTCTTCAATCTAGGCTCCTGTCTCAGGCTGGAACATCAGCAGAGTGAATTGGCTGTTTCTGCTTTCAGCTCAGTCAAAATAACAAAACTGTGAGCTCCAGCCTGCAAGCAGCCTCCTTCTACCTTGAGGAGAAATTCCAGTTATGAAAGAGTGGACGTCTGTCTTCCCGAAGCAGTCAGCAGTGAAAAGAGAAGGGGGAAAATATGCAAAACACTTTTCCTGATGCCTCTGAAGAATTCAGTCTTGCTCTTTGCTTGTTGCCAGCTCCTGGCTCTGGGGGATATGAAAGCACTTGTAGCTGACCCACATGTTCAGAGCAGTGAGAACAATGGCTGTCTTTGACAGCCTGGCGATTATAAATTCTTTCCAGTGCAAGCTGCACATACTAAAACACCAAAAAACTGTAGAAGAGGGAAAAGGTCAGTGGAAGCCATCCTCAAGCCTCCTTGCATTATTAGAATATTCTCCCCTTGTTTTGGCCAGTATCTTATAATCAGTTACAACAGAGTGGGGCCAAGGCAAACAAAAATAAATGCCTTTGCTGAAAGTCCAACTTTCTGAAGCTTTCCCCTTCAGTCCTCCTCCCTCTGCATCTCTCTCTCTCTCTCTCTCTCTCACACACACACACACCAAATGGTACAGACAATATTATCACTCTCACTTATCATAATCCTGAAAAGCCCAGGATGACAAATGCTTCACAGGGGTCATTTTAAAATGTTAAAAAACTGTGAGCAAAAGACAACAAATGTTTCACTGAAGTAAGTTGTGAGAGCCAGCATGGTGTAGTGATTTGAGCACTAGACTATGAACCTGGAGATCAGGGTTCGATGCCCTGCTTGGCCATGGAAACCCACTGAGTGACCTTGGGCAGGTCACACATTTTCAGCTCCAGAAAACCTAGTGATAGGGTTCACCTTAGGATTGCCTCAAGTCAGAAAATGATTTGAAAGCACACAACAAAGTTATACTCAGAAGTATCCATCTCTTACTCTCCATCTGTTTCACATTTTCATATTTACATCAAAGTCTGAAAACTACTGCACACTGACTTCTAAAATCAAACAATTTAACCAGTAGACATTTAGGGATATGTGCATTCTACAGCTGTACAGGCCAAGGAATCATAATTGGTAAAGCCAGGCTAGTAGCAGCGCTTCCATTGGTATACCTGGATTTTCACTACCATATGTATAAAGATAAACCTTTATACTGGGCAGGCCTTGAGTGCAAGGCTTGGCTGTGCCTTTCGCACTTGGCGCTGAGAGGCAGTGGTGGTTTTTCTGCCCGCGTGGTTTTCACAATTACTAATAAGATTCAGGCCAGTTTTGCTACAGCTTTGTGCCTCCCTAAGCTGCCTTAGTCCGGGAGAGTCACTTTGTTTTCAAACAGGAAGGAAACTGGAAATGAACTTCTGGCCCCCTTTGGGTTGTGTGGGACACCCTGTGGGACTCAAAAAGGGCCTTATGGGTGAGGAATGAATATTTTCCACCCCTGCATTACAATATTGAATTAAAAACTCTGCTGAAAATTATTAAAAGACGTAGCATTGATATAGCAAGAATTATTAATCAAAATGAATGTTGTTGGCATTTAATGACTAAAATAACAAATTTTGAAATCACTGAAAATGTTAGCAAATTAAGGGCAACATATGCTTTATAATGGATTTCTAATTCATTTCAAGCTGGATACTTCTGCTAAAGATACTTCTTATAAAGTGGGCAGTATTATTATCTCCATATTGTTGAAACAAGGTCAAGCTGAAAGACTGTGAGCTTTCCTAAACCCACTAATGAATGGAAAGATTCAAACCAAGAACTTCCTGGTTTGTAGCTTTGTAGAATCTTTGCAATGCAGCACACCAGACAAATCACAGGAACAAAGGCAAAAATCCTACTAAAACAAGTGGCTGAGAAAAAGTAGCACAGAAACTGACAAGAGCTTTATATACAAAGCAGGACAATTCAAAGTTCAAATGCCCTACAGACTTCCCAGTGTGAAAAATTAATTAAGGTCACTAAAGAGCTTGATGCCAAAAGTACCATAGTGTGCTTAAAGCCAAGGTTCCCCAAGGCTAAGCTCAAAGACAGCAATAGTGTGAGGTGAAATAAAACCACAGACTTAAAGGAAATTAAAATACTTTCATAAGGAAGACAGGCCAGTCTTTCACAGTGTTTCATCTCAATTCTGTTTAGCAATGGCAACGCCAACATAACTATTAAAGAAAGAATAAGTCTGTGTCTCCTCCAAGACAGAAATATGTTAAATGAAATTGATTATTAAATTTATATATCCAAATTGTTCATAAATAGTCACTTGCTGGATTGATTCTTGGCAAAAAGACACTGAAAGTTTACTAAAGGTGGCATATTGTTTATTTATTTGCCACATTTGACTTTCCACAAGCCGACAAAGCCCCTACAGACTAACATAGGTCTGTACAGACAAGTAATCTAGTGATAATCTGGTTCCTCTTTTCTGGCTCACTTTTCTGGACATTTTTGCAAACCCAGTGTATATCGTTGTCTTCTTTTTATTCATCCTTCCAAAGCCCTGATAAGCCTGTGTTAAGGCAAGGCCACAGAATCTTGGAATGTCAATATGTTTTTAGATGACAACTCCCACAATCCTTTACCATTGGCTATGATGGTCAGAGTCCGTTTCTGCAGAAGTCTTTATTCTGGGTAGACAAACAAATCTTGCCTGCAATGGATTGCAGTCTTCTGGCAGATGGTAGAGTTAGCATTGGAAGCTAGCTTTCCACTTTGAGCTGTTGTGATACAAAAATGTAACACAGAGGGCCAATATAGTGGAGTGTTTAAAGTGCTGGACAGGGACATGGAAGATCCATGATCTAGTCCCTAATGTGCCATGAAACTCACTGGGAAATGTTCAGCCAACCACTCTTTCCCTGTTTGCCTGACTCAACTCACAGGTGTGTGGCAGGAGTGTGTGTGTTATCAGTCTACAGTAGATAGAAACAACACATATTGGAAGGAAACGCAGGAGTCTGATTATGTGAATTAAAAAAAAGGAAAGAAGGAAGGAAGGAAGGAAGGAAGGAAGGAAGGAAGGAAGGAAGGAAGGAAAAGAAAGACGGTAATGTACTGTATAATACTAAAATGTACAGTATCCCTTGCCAGAACTGTATTGGATCTCTAGACCCCAAATTCAATCCCTATTCAATATTAAAAAGACCACTCTTTGTTCACCCTCACACTCCGTCCAACCATTCTGTCATCCTTCCCAAATTCCCTGCAGTTCTACATCTTGCATACCAATAGAATGCATTTAATCCGTTGGCTGACTGCCAGTTTTTGGAAGTGAGAGGGAGAAAAAGAGAGCATGTTTGGTTATCATGGAAAAGTTCAGCAGAAAAAGAAATAAAAATCAGAACATCTATATCCCAAGACAATGACTGTTTTTCATGCATAAAAATATTCAAAAATACAAAACTGGGTTGTTCTTTTTTTAAAAAAAAATCAAATGTTTGAATGAATGGATGGATGAATGAATGAATGAATGAATGAATGGATAAATGAGAACTGCAGGGAAAAAAGCCTCATTTTCAGATAGTCATTTTTGTAGGTCTGCCATTTAGCATTCAGTCTGGTTTTGTCTATCATGCCAGTAATCTAAAAGAGCAAGAGAGTGCACAAGGCCAAGCCAACTGAGAGGAAATCCACATTCCTTCTTTCTATGTAATCAAGCCAGATCCATGTGGAAGAATGGCTAAGAATGTCCACTGTGGTCCAGGAAGGAAATACAGCTTCTTAGTTGGACATTGGGGTTTTTTTTTATAATTTTGAAACCTTTGTACCAAATAAAATACAATACTGCCCTCCTTAACCCTGAACACTTGAAAACATGCCCTGCACTTATTTACTTTGCAAAGAACTATGTTCCTTATGTTAGTAACCTATGGTTACAAACTCATTTCAAACATGTGGTTCTATCTGAATGCATACATCTGTAATATAACTTTTTTTTCAACTGATAATTTGTAGCATGGCATTCCATTAACGCAACAGTTATCACAGCCATCTGGATAAAATCAAGTCCACAGACACACAATAAAAGTAGTTATAATAGAGACACAAAAGACCTTTACCCTAACAATTTCCTATATTACAAGCATATTGTAGAATAATAAAAATAGAACCATTTGCAATATAAACTTTTTATGATTATTACCAAGGTGACCTGGTGGTGGTTGTTGGAAGGACTGATAGATGAGCATCTATTGATGAACTGGATTATGAGGCCCTTCCATGCTCTGAACAGTACATGATAGTGTCTGAGAGGAAAAATTACCTCTTTCCCCACACTCTTGCACATGCTTTACTAACATGAATGGGAGCTATGCAAGAGCTCTTCCTTCATTAACACACAATAGACCCTTGCTTCCATTCCTGGGAGACAAGCCAGTCTTAAAAACTTAAGTCAGCAGAAAAAGCCAGAGAGCAGGGTGGCATTTTACACCAGTAAAATGCAGAAAGTCTCTGTTGATGCAGGGACTAGCCAAGACATAATGATGTATACATGGAACTGTCCGAATTGTGCAGGAAGGGATGTGAGTCCATTTGTACCAGCAAATGAAACCGATGAAAGCAACAGAACCATCTCTTTCTCTCTCTCTCTCTCTCTCTCTCTCACACACACACACACACACAGAAGCTTGCACTCCCATTCTGCAGTAGTGGCTCCCCTTCTCTACCCAGTTCCAGGGTGAATCTAATTGGAAAAAAAGCACTGAGACACACAGGGCTAGAGCAGGGCTTTCCAAATGGTGTGTTGTGACACGTTAGCATGTCACCTGAAGGGTGTAGGTGCGTTGCCTCCCTGGACTGAGAACAAGCCCCCCATCTGAGCCCTGGAAATGTATATGTTATAAATAAATCATATATTTTTAAAAATATAAATGAAAGGTTTTCATGAGATATGTTGTGCCCCCATACATTTCATTATCATAATTTATGTATGTGTTTGTATCTCTTATAAAGGGTTAGTTTAACCACCAGCTTGCTAGTAAAACTGAATTACTGTGTCGTGAAATGATGCATGTCTAAAAAGTGTGTCACCAATATCAAAAGTTTGGAAAGCTCTGGACAAGAGAGGTAAACAACAGGCAAAAATGGCTTAAGTAGACACCCATCCTCTTTTTGCACTATTAGGGCAGATTTGTGTTTAAACACACACATCACCTTCATAACTAGCTTGGCTTTGAATCTTGGCAAGTTTCAATTAATTCCTTACACATTGCTTTGTTAAAGGATACTCCATGAGTAACAGGGCTTAAACAGTAGTAGCAAAGGAAGGAAATGATACACAAATAATTGCTGATGTGACACAAATGGTTTGTTGTAATGAACCACTTTACATAAGAAGGAAGAGGCAGATCAGCACCAGTACAACTGCAACTTTCTTATAATCCTTGGCTCAGTGATACTGGAATATGACTTTTTATTGTTTGTTTGTTCTGAAGTATCATAACTTACCTTCAAACAAATGGCCCTCGAAGTACTTAGAAGAGACTACAAATAGAACTGAACTTCACAGTTGACAAGTTTTGGTCTGAATCTGAGGACAGGCAAAATTTGAGATGGGCTGGGGGGGTATTTTGGCTGCACTAACAACAGCAGAAATTCCATGACAGGAGATGACCACCATTTTTGTTCCTCTACAATGCCTTGGGTGTGCCATTTTCCAGGGCACCGTGGGAAGAATGACTGTTGCAGCACACAGAAAGTGGTATCTCTCACCATTTTTCCCCACAATACCTTGGAATGATATTAGTCTAATGTAGGAACTCTAAAAATGAGTTAATAAGCATATAAGAAAGAGGATACTAGCCCTACCCATCTTTATTGCCTTTTACATGTGGAGGGTGACTTTCTAAACCAAGAATCTCCTGTAGCTGTGGAAACCATCCAGGAAATACCAAATACTTGAAAATCATTGTGGCAGAAAGGAAAGAGTGGCCGGCCCAGCAATCCATCATTTTACACCATATGGAGACAATGTAAGTACCATTAAATCATTCAGAGATTACCCATGAGCTATGTAATGGTCTTCTTGTCTTTTCTATAGCAAACTCCTGAATGAGACCTCTAACTGCTCTTGCAATTTCACACTCACTAGACAGAATGACTAGATGGCATAGCTATTCTTGCTCCACTGTAGAACATCTGTAGTTTTTGATGGTTAACTTACTGAAACATCTGGCTCCTGCCACACTCAGTGTGTACCAAAACAAACAAACAAACAAACAAAACCCCTAGGCCTAAGCACAGTTCACTGAAAAATGGTTGCTGTTGTCTTGTGTAAATCTCATTTAATAATAGAAGTGGGGGCAGTTCATATACTTTTCCAAAGTAAACCTGAAGATCGTTTTCAGGTACGTTTTGTTCACCAGGAAAATTATCTGAAGAATCCGTGCCATACTTGTGACGTAGACATTTAGAAACTTCCTCCTGTCTCCTAGGCTCAGATGTCACATATTTAAGGACAGAACAGAGTGTGGAACAATGTTACTGTCTGTTTTGTGTCTATGGTCCTGTGTACAGATGACCTTGTGCAAAATTGCATCAAAACTATGCACGTGAATTAGATACTTACTCCTAAGAGCTACCAGAAACAGCAATAGCCCCACTGCCATACTCTTGTAGTTCTTTGTTTAGCTCCCATCAGGAGTCCCTCCCTCCTGCCTATCCACAAGGAACTCCACAAGGACTTGTAGTTGTCCATCTGATAGACCAGGGAAACAAATATTCTTGTCTCAGGGTCATACGGTCCTAGTTTAATTGTACAAGCACACTATTGTGCAGCAACTTAGGTTGGGAATGGACCATGAAGTTGTTCTAATATTGCTTAGAAGTGGCTCCACCAAATCTTATGAGAACTAGACAATAGATATAAAGACATGAGGACAAATTTCTATAAATATCATTTTTTTCCCATCACAATGATGAGTGAAAACCTAGGCTGGGCTTCTAGGCCCCTCTGGAACTTTGCATTCCAGTAAAGTGTGCCTTTTCTCCACATGTGGGAGGCCATGTTTTCCCAAGCACTAGGATTTAGGGGTCACAGGAGGGTTGTATGGATATTAGCCTCTTTGAGATCACTGTAACTGTACCAATAGCAGCAGGAAAACAATAATCACAGAGGTAGTATAATGGAGGCCTGAGAGAGGCTTCCATATCTTTCTCTTTTTCTAGCAATCTCCAACAAAATTTGGCCTTATTAATAGGCAGGTGGATGAGTGGTGCTTTCAGAAGCCAATGAGTTTTATTTCTCCCTGTAGCTCAGCTGAAATCAATGTAGATGGGGCTCTGAGCAACATGTGCAACTGTGCATGTCTGTCAAGCATGTGGCAGGTCCTGGTCAAGATGGTGGTGCTAGTATGTAAAATTTTGATGTGTTGGGGCAGAATATGCTCTAAGAAATGTAATTGTAACCCACATGGAATCTTATAAGTAGAACTCAGAAATGTTATTTTTGGGGAATTTTTGGCAATTAATAAAATGAAATTCAATAGAGACAAATTCAAAAGTCGACATTTAGGTCACAAAAACCCAAATGCACCTTATGAGAAATACATGGCCAAACAGTCTCACATGCAAAAAGGACCTTAGTACTATTGTGGATCATAAATTGAACAGAAGTTAGCACAGTGATACTGCAGAAAGAAGGCAAATGCTATTTCAACATGAATTAATGGAAGCATAGTTTCCCAGTCAAAGGAAGTACTAGTCCCACTATATTCTGTACTGGTCTGGCCTCAACTGGAGTACTGCATACAGTTCTGGATGCCTCATTTTAAGAAGGACATAGACAAGTTGGAGCAAGTTCAGAGAAGGGCAACAAGGATGATGAGGTATGAAGAACAAAACATATGAGGAAAGATGGAAGGAACTGGGCATGTTCAGTTTGGTGAAGAGAAGACTGACGGGTGACATGACTGCACTGTTTAAATACCTCAAGGGCTGTCAAAGAGAGGAGGGGGCAGGCCTGTTCTTGGCTGCCCCAGAGAACAGAACCCAGTCTAATTGTTTTAAGGTACCGGAGTGTAGATTTAGATTGAACATTAGAAGGAACATGTTGACTGCGGGAGTGGTTTGGGATTGGAACCAATTGCCAAGAGAAGTGCTGGACATCTTCAAAAAGAGGTTGGGCAGATACTTACTAGGGATGTTTTAGCTGGAGATTCTGTACTGAGTAGAGGGTTGGATTTGATAGCCCATGAGGCTCATTCCAACTGTATGATTCCATGCAAGAGGGAGGAGTTTCTGAGTGTGAAGTCCCCCCCCCAAAATTGCCCAGTCTTTCCACACGAGAAAAGAACTTCTGCAATATAATTTGCACTTTGAGGAAGCAAAGTTGTAATTAAGTTTTATTCCAGCAGCAGTTTTATCTGGACAATAGATTTATCTCTAGCAAATAAATAAGTGGGGTTGCACCCTTATTTTGCGGGAGCACTGCAGAAAATACTACCCTAAGGACTACTCTACACTACAATCACTCATATGTTATATTTCATTCAACAGTCAGAACCCATATGCTTCTGAAATAGTTAAGACAAAAACCTGTTCAACACAAGTGACAATATTTGGGAGAATGCTTTCAATATGTATACAGTATAATTATTTTTGTAAAAATCATCTATTTTTTATCTCCAAAAATACCTTTTTCATCTGGGTCAATAATCCTTCAAACTCCTTCAGGTTCAGTGTTGCTCCATTGAAGTAAGCGCTGCTGTTTGCTGTTTTTCCCAGCCAATAGATGGTGACTAAAACCTGAGGAATTCAATGAACAGTAACCGAAAAAAGTCTGTGTAAACCACTTGATCAGTCTAGTACAGTAATTTTGTTTAAATCTCTCTCAGTCTTTGTAAATCACATTAAACCATTTGTCACTTGTTATTTCAAAACATGTGGAACAGGAGAGAAACTGTCATCTTACAGAAGACCATGAATTATATAAAATATAACAGTGTTGTAAAGTCCTTATGGTCACATAAGCATGTTGTTACTCTTAATATAAGTGAAGAAGCAACAACACAGCATATTGTCAAACGTTTTTCCATAATACTTGATAAGCCACATAAAGAAAACCAAGCCCAATATCTTCTCAAGTGTCAAAGCTTTGAAGGGCAATAAATTTTTGAAAAACTTTCATAATTGCATTAAAATTGTTTAATTTGTATCTTCACATGTTACTAATAGTAAATATCTAAGGTATTGCAGTTCGGCATGGATTTTCACAGAAATACCAACTATTTGCTAAGTATTATACTGTAATTCTGGTGGAACAAAGGGATTAGTATGATTAATATGCTATTCTAAGGTGGTTGGGCAACTGTAATTTCTGTATCATACAAAAATTATCAAATATGCCTCCCAATATCAATTGCAGGGGAACACAAGTGGTAAGATGCTATTGTATTCATATCCTGTTTCTAGGTTTCCCACAGGCATATGTTTGGCCACTGCATGAAGTGAATATTGGACCGGATAGGCCTTTGGGTCTGATCCATCACAGCTGTTTTTATGTGCTTAATCCCAAAACAATATTCATCAGTTAAATGGTTAGTTAATCAGTTACTGAACTTCTAGACTTCCCAATAATCAGTGTTCTCTTGACAATGTATAATACATTAAAAACAAAACACGCAAACAATGAAATAGTGATAAAAACAACAGATAATAAAACTAAATAAAAGATAATAAAAATACCACAAAAAATAAATCCAAAAGTAAAACAACCAGCAAAATAAAAATCAGTGCTAACAACTAAAAGCACTAAATGAAAATGCTTTGGAGAATAAATACCAGGGATAGAAAAGTCTGGCACCAGTTGAAACTTCTCGGGGGAAAACATTCCAAAGATGGAGTGCCACCACTGAAAAGGCCTTATTTCTTATAACTGCCTACCTTGACTAATTTGGGGAGAGCAGCTGGCAGAAGAACTCAGACAGTATCTTTGCAGCTCCAGGAAGTAAATGCAGATTTCTGTCATGTAGTGTGACCCAATGGCATACAGGGCTTTAATGCAGAGCTGTTGACTGTTAGACTGTAACTCCCATCAGCCCCAACCAGTAAAGCAAATGATAAAGAATGCTGGGAGTCCAACAACATTTGGAGAGCTGCACTTTGTCTGCTTCTGTTTTAAAGGTTAAACCAATACTTTGAACTAGGTTTAGAACTGGACTGGCAGCCAGGATAGGATGGCAAAAAACTAACACGATCAGGAATTGGACCAGTACCAGTTAAAACTGCAGCTACCCTATTTTGAATTATTTGATGTTTCCATGTAGTTTTTAAAGGCACCCCACATATAAAGCATTATAATAATCCCAAATGAAAACTCATGATGGCATGAATAATTATTGCAAAATTACCTCTGTCCAGTTAGAAGTGTGGTATGTGCATCAACCTAAGCTGATAAAGAATGCCCTAAGCCAGTGGTTCTCAACCTGTGGGTCCCCAGATGTTTTTGGACTTCAGCTCCCAGAAGCACTGAGTATTGACCATAGTGGCTGGGGCTTCTGGGAGCTGAAGTCCACAAACATCTGGGGACCCACCAGTTGAGAACCACTGCCCTAAGCCATTGAAGACATCTGTATCTCTAGCAACAATCTATGGCTAGTGTATCAACTGCACACACACCTGAAGGTGCTTTAAATGACACATAACTTAGTTACTTCCCATAAGAACTACTTTAACAAGCTCTGCGAGGGGCTACTTATGAATGTTTGAAAACTTCAGCTGCTCCAGAATGCAATTAGACATTGATTAGGATCAGTTGCTTTATCTGTTATTTTGCAGTTAACGGCCTTGAGCACTAATTTTACCCAGAAGGCAGGTTACAAATTAGATAAACAAACATTAAAGCTACACAGCTTTTGTATCAAAACTGTTATATCTAGGCTGATTTTAAGATCCTTACAGCTCATTTAAAGGATTTCAATCTATCCCTTTTTTCTAGTTTTTATGAGGCATCTATTTATTGGGATAAAGGGATCACTTCCATGTCCTCAGCATCACTTAAGTGTCTGTGCAATGGTGGAAAATACATGCACAAACCTTTTATTCCAAGTACACAGAAATTATAATAAGACAAAAACACCAGATTAGGTATCACACATCTCTCACAGCCACTGGCTGGGAGATTCTGGGAGCTGAACAGCAAAACAAAAACTTCTCCAAGTTCTACTGATTAGAACCAGGGCAGAAAGAGAGAAGAGTAAAATACAATGTAACTGAACAAGAATGCTAATTAGGTAGAGATATTAATTTTTATGAACATTGTCTTTTTAAAATAATTAATTCCATAGGCTAAAAAAGAGGAAGGAAGGAAGAGGGGAAATAGGGAACATAATAGGGAATTGGCTTTTATTTTTGCATGAACTTTGATTGATATAAACCCACTTCTTCAGATGCAGTACAAAGGGATGAATAATAGATGCTCAGGTATGTAGATGCTCAGTTGTGGAAGTGAGACAAAATGTAATAGGATCCAGAAAGATGCAAATCATGACTTTTGTCCTAAATTCTCCAAAGGGCTGCATAAGGTAATTTCTATAGTAGTCAGTTAGTGTTGGTGTATAAAAGTACTCTGTACTGTCTCTGAAGAAGGGGGTTTATATCCATGAAAGCTCATGCAAAAATAAAAACCAGCTAGTCTAAAAGGTGCTCCTACATTCCTTTTTTCACCTTTCCTTCTTTTCCTCCTTTTTATGTTGGAAGAGACTAACAGGGCTACTTCACTGAAAATTCCATCATCTGTTTACATCTCAGTATTTATTAAAGAAACTGATTTTCCTGTTTACTTAGTAACTTAGGTGCACTGCTTGGGATCCATTTAGATAAAAATCAGGTAGCAGACAGGAAACTTCCACTCACAGAAATAAATTCATTATGTGGAGCAGCATAGCAGTGGAAAGCACACCCACCTATAATGATGTGAACTGAAAATGTTTCCACAATTTTACTGTTTAGGAAGCCAAAGTTTTCATAATACATTTCCTGATATAATATTTTGATTGGGTGGGAATTAGCTTGGAATGTTTTTTTTTCTTGTATTCAGACAATATTTGAATCATCTTTTGCAATGTCATCCTTTCCCTCTAGTACATTCAAAATAACTGATAATGTTGTTTCAACCTCCATCTCAAATGCTTCTTTAAAAAGCAAACATACCAATGTAACTGTCTTTTGGCAAGGGCTGACACGGAGACAATGTGGCATTAGTATTCAGGGCTAGTCCAGCTGAGGAGGCTGCAGGCTGACTCCAGAACTGGAGAAGAGCTTTGAAATATTGGGTGAAAAATATTGTGGAGCCATGCTTCTCCAACTATCTGATGTGGGGACTGGCTTTCCTGCCCCCAGTATGCTAGAGACTGGTACCATAGTTATGCCTATTGGCTACAAGAAATTAAGGCTGCAATACTAAGCATGCTTTCTGGGATGTATTTCTGAGTGAACATGTTCATAACTGTGCTGGGATGCAGCATATGTCTGCACAGTTGCTTGGAAGAAAGTCTCTTTGAATTCAGTGGGTTTACTAAAACTCATACGAGACGGCATACTACATAGTCTGAGCTTTTGCTTTTTACCCAGAAGTAAGCTACACTCAATTCAATATGGATTACTTCTCCATAACTATGCAAAGTAAGGGGTAGCAAGACTGCAAGCCCATGCATTATTGAGTAAGGACATAAAAGTGTACCCGTTCTCCTTTTTGCCTGATTGCAAGGCTGTGATCCAAGGCTACGATCCCACTCTCCCTATACCAGTGGTTCTCAACCTGTGGGTCCCCAGATGTTTGTGGACTTCAGCTCCCAGAAGCCCTGAGCATTGACCATAGTGGCTGAGGCTTCTGGGAGCTGAAGTCCACGAACTTCTGGGGACCCACAGGTTGAGAACCACTGCCCTGTACTATGAATGTGACCATAACTGCCCAGACGTAGAGCCGCTTCTACAAACAGGATCAACAATGTCTGTAGCTTAGCCTTCACTCAGGGCATTCACTGGTTGTCACGACTGGACAAACGTGCCTAGGATCAGATACAATGACTAATAGGGTTCCCAGATCTTCAGGCCTAGCCTTTAGTCTTCACTTCTTCACCAGTCTTCAGGGCAAAGAGAGAAATCTCAGGGTGAGAGAACGGCTTGAAAAATGTGCTTACATATGTTTTTCTTCTTTGTGAGATTTGGTCTTTCCTACTCGACTCTGTGCACTCTGTGCAACTGTGGCTGATGCTTAATGTTTCAGTGGTCATCTCCAGGTCTCAGGTTTTCGCAATGAAATCTCAGTGCCCACGACAGCAATGGCCTAACAATTCTAGATGGACTAAGTACTCAGAGCAAGGATTATTATTATGGTTTGTTGCACCTAGGTTGCCTTACTCCAGCCAAGGAACAACAGCTAACACAATTTGTTCGAAGTAAAACACATATGGTTTGCCTCAATCAAGGATGCTGTGGCCCTAAGTTTACAAGATGTGAAAAGGGATGTTGATGACTGGATTTCCGGAATTTCTCTCATTCATAGAGTTGCCATAAGTCAAAGCCAACTGAACTGTAATTAACAACAAATTACGAAAAATAAATTCTGAACAAAGCAAAATTGCCTCTCCAAAGAGAGATGTTGGATGAAATTACCAAGCTCATTTCTAATTATTTTTAAAAAGCCAGGAACAAGCAAAGTATTGCCCTCCAGATCTTTTGTGGCATTGATTCAACCCCTCCAGACTCATTAAATTGTTTTTTTTCCCCTCCCCAAATCCCAGTGAATTGTATCTCCTGGACAAGGCATTTTTAAAAGGAATGGGACGAATCCAGAATTTTCTGAATCTGAACCGGATCCAAATCCCTGGAAGGTTCTGGAAATCCACGAATCTCATGAATCTCAAATCTTTCTCATCCTTTTTTTAAAAAGGGTTTAAAAAGCAAGGGAAAGAAAGCACTTATTGAAAAGTGTTTTTGAAGCAAAATTTGACAAGTCTCAAATCCTGTAACAAGGCAGGCACTTAAAAAGCCCCCACCAGCCTCTAGTCCAGTCTCAGTTCTGCATCCTGCAGTCTCAAACCAAGTCTCAAGTCCTGCAACAAGGCACTTTAAAAAAAAATTCTCTACCCTCAAGTCAAGTCTCAAGTTCTGCAAGGGACTTCCAAGTCAAGTCTCTAGTCCAGTCTCAAAAGTTCCCAATCCCTACCCTCCAGTCTTAAGTCAAAAGAATAGAGATTATTACCTTGCAGAGGGAGGCAGCCGTGGGGACAGGCAGCCCAGCAGCAGGCACAGGCAGCCCCATGAGCGGGCACGGGCAGCCCCATGAGCGGGCACGGGCAGCCCCACAAGCGGGCACGGGCAGTCTTACGAGCGGGCACAGGCAGCCCAGTGGGCACAGGCAGCCCCAGCAGTCACAGGCAGCCTCTGACATGTTCATGTGGCTTTATGCTGCGATTTTCGTGTGCCCAGGGGCCTGCCAGTCAATCAGGTCTTTCGTGGGCCCCAGAGGTGCCAATTTTTAAAAACAAACTATTTGGTGGATTCGAAAGATTCAGTTCGCCTATTTTGGCACAGGGATTTGGATCCATGAGTCTCGAATCCTTGCTGAGGATTCGAGGATCCAAGGATTTGGTTGGCCCATCCCTAATTTTTAACTAAGTGTTATATATCGAAATGGCTTTTGGACATCCAGTGGAAACAAAGGGACATATGCAATTAAATTAATGACATTCATTTCAATGCCTTCTAAAAGTTACTCCAAGCAAAAAATAAAAATCATCCTAAAATATATTCTATATTCTATTCTGTTATTTACATGCCAGCTTTGACTGGGTATAGGACCCAAAGCAGCTTACAAAGGCTGAAAACAAGATAAGCTAAAAACCTGATAATAAAAATGTTAAAACACAATTAAACAATTATCAGATTAAAGCACTGTTACAAGTACAAGACCAATTTAGTAATACGGGGCACTATTTATATCTTTCTTTATAGCTACATATTTTGACGCATGTCTTTTGCAATGCCAGATGAGCTATGTTTTTAAACCACATTTTCTAAGCTTTGGTAAGTGTTTTAGAGATTTTACTTTTTTGTAATTCAGGTATTTTTCCAGTGGTGGGGAGGATAATAAAATTAACCAAGGCCATTTCTGCACTAGGGTGTTATAGTGCCATTATTCCACTTTCAACATCCTATGGATCCTGGGGTTTGCAGTTTAGGGAGGGGCCTCAAAGGCCCCTCTCTAAACTGCAAACCCCAGGATTCCATAGGATGTTGGAAGTGGAATAATGGCACTATAACAGTCTAGTGTGGAAATGGCCTAAGATACTGATGTGTTTAAATGTGTCTGCGGCTCTGTATTGACTTCTTACTTTTTTAAATAAAACCACTTTGAACACAATCTGAATGTCAAGATTCTAAATAGTAGAGAAGCTTTCACTTGTGAATATTTGGGGGAGGGGAGAATGGACATCCAGTAACAATTTCTTTAAAAATGCCCTGGTCCTGTAAGTCTCCAAAAGAGTTCATTCACTGTAGACTTTCAACCAGTCCCAGCTTTTTATGTTTTTACTTTGGCATTTTTGGCAGCCTATGCTGCTTCTTGAGGGTCCTGGAGTAGACAATTGTCTTCTAGACCAACACAACTGCCCATCCCTACTTGAAGGTCTAATTGCTGCTATTGTTAAATTTGAATTATGCCAGGATTTAAAGTGAAAAAGTTTTAATTATGGATCTTTATTTCTGCTTGGGCACCATTTTTTGTTAAGAAGGTGAGTTTGTTTTTATTTTTTTAAAAATGAGTAATTATTAATAATTATAATGAATCATTATGCCTTGTTTGAAAAACAAGACATCTCAGACAAGTTTGCTTGTTTCTTTAAAAGGAAAACCTGCATCAGGCAACTTTTAGTGCAGGTATTCCAAATGGTTCTCTTGTGTATTCATGCACTGATGGAGGAAAACAATTACAATACTGATGACAGGAAAGAAAGGACAAAGTAATAGTGTCCTTTTTACCTGTGACTATGATTATGGGCTTGAAAAGTTATTACTGAAAGGTCTTTGGCATTTCCCTAGAGTGCCCAAGGATATCAGCCAAACATAACTGGAATGTTCATAGTTTACAGTTGACAGTAAAACCTCAAGTTTTGTCTGGCCTTGGATAGTTTATCTAACTCTGTGACCAGCAGAATTTAAAATGTCCTTTCTCATTGTATAGTTCCAAAACTATGACTGCTGTCCCTGGTTTCTATCAGCAAGGCAAGGGATCAGAAAAGGTTGCCTTAAAACTATTCTATATGGAAAACACAGACACAAAGGGAAGTATGCAGTTCCGATGAAGAATCACAGAACTGCCAAGTTCATACAACACAATTTAGGTTAGAACATCAGTGCCATTTCT
Source organism: Iguana delicatissima (assembly GCA_948472985.1). Classification (NCBI taxonomy): domain Eukaryota; kingdom Metazoa; phylum Chordata; class Lepidosauria; order Squamata; family Iguanidae; genus Iguana; species Iguana delicatissima. The sequence continues at coordinate 170,028 of CAOKZL010002363.1, read as the reverse complement.
TGAAGTGTCAGGCAGAAATCTAGTAATCTAACAGAAATTCAAGTTCCTCTTTGCAACACAATTACAAAGGAAAGATTTTTTCTAATGTATTGCTTTGTTAGTACCAAACATTAAAACCCTGGTGGTGCTTAATGTGAGTTGCATTCTTTCCTAACTGAAACTGGAGCTATGATAGCTTTCTACAGAATCACCACAGATCATGAATTGCAAAGAGACAAAGTGCATGCCAATACACAAAAGCTCTTTTGATCCATATAACTACATTTGAGCTTCAAGCCTCCTTTGTTACAACAAAAACCAGCCCATCGTGAGGGTGAGGGGAGAGAACAGCTACAAATTTGAATACTTACGTTTTTCAACTTCCTAGTACAGTCATGATTCCTGGATGTACAGCACACAAAAAGAAAGGACAGAGAAATATCAGAAAGCAGAAACTCTTTCCAAGAGGTTGTATTATGCAGTAGGTCACATGTTTCCCCTAACAAAAGACTGCAGGATGTGTCTGCTGGTTAGAAACACATGAAGGCAACTGTGAAGATAGAGAGCAATCATTCATTCATTTTATAGCGTGAAGCATGTTTCCAGAGCTACTGAAATCAACACAGCTCTTATTTTACCTGCAATGCAATTAAACTAAAGTTACTTGATGAAACTAAGCCAGTGCAAAAAACATACATAAAAATAGGAGCAGACTATCCCCAACTTCAGTGGGTTTTGTTAATCTGCTTTTTTAAATATCTACATTTACTTTGCTATGACTTTCTATATCCAAGATCACTTCAATATTATTGATATGGAAGTCATCATGTTAAGAAGTGGGTTGAACATGCATTGATCAAGAATTCATCTGCAGGTCTGACACAATTTTACAGGCCTTTATCATGACATTATTGACTTGCTTGCATTTCTGATACAGTAAATACTCTAAAGGCACCAGGCCCTGTCTAATCTTGGAAGCTAAGCAGCGTCAGCCTTGTTTAGTACCTGGATGGGAGACCACCAACAAATACCAGGTGCTGTAGAGTATATTTCAGAGGAAGTATTCCTTGATGAAGAAATTCATAGGAAATTCATGGGGCTGACATAAGTTGACAAGCAACCTGAAGGTGTGCACGCCCATGCACGCACACACACACACATACACACCAGTAATTATCTTATAAATGGTGTCCTGCACTCTGAGCCCAACCCCATAATGCTTGGCTGTATCTGAACTTAGTTGTAGGTACGCATGTGAACTTATACGCCCATCTTCATCATCTGTGTAGCTGGCTCTGTCATGAGCAAGAGTCAGATCCTTGCTTCCCAGTGGCAGACTGGGTGGTGTGGGGGAACCAAGGGACCATTCAGGCCACAGCAGCTGCTTGTCTGCTGCTCAGTTCTCAGTCGCATTGCTGCCACCAGGCCACCTCTCATGTTCCCACATGCTCTCTAACACTTCTGTTAGGTTGCAGTGGTCATTCTTCACCCTTCTTCCGCACAGAGCTGCAAGGTGGCCTCCTTCTGTGTTCCCTCTGTCAGCAGGCCAAATGCCCGCCTGACTGATGTGGAGTGCTGCTGCTTACTCTAGCGTCCAGATGAGACTTTCTAGAGTGCCCGGCCCATTCTTTGACTTGCTTTAAACAAACTTGCAGCAAAGCAGAGCTATGAAGGGCTACTTTGCCGACAGTCATTCTGTCTGAGGAAGGGTGATAAATTGATGGGTAGGATCAGCTATGCTGCTGCTGCTACTGATACTAAAGTAGAGCCACAAAGTGGGTAAAGTGGTTGGAGAAGGGTAAGGGGAGAATCCTTCTACCTTAGGTAGAATTTCTTAGGTACAATTTCTTGCACCAGGTGTGACTAGCTACAATCTGTCTACACTGTGCATGTCAACTTTGTTTATGTCTTTTAGCTTACAGCAGCATATGAGACAAGAGTTATGCTGTGTCAATACAGTAATTAAGATTATGAGCATAAATCTTACCATAGTCATGAATTTAGCAGGTTGCCTCAGGCAAACTACCGTCTCAGTCTTACTTACAGTATGGAGACACTACTGCCTAATCTTTCAGAAAATAAAAAGTATGTCATGGTCAATAAACATTTCAACAAAGTATTCCATAAATGTTAAATGTTATTCTCCTTGTCACTTTGGCTGTTGTTGTTGTTTTTGTGTGCTTTCAAGTAATTTCCAACATAGGAAACCGTAATGTGAACCTATCACAGGGTTTTCACCTGAGGTTGAGAGTGTATGATGTACTCAAGTTCACCCCATGGATTTCCATGGCTGAGCAGGGAATCAAACCATGGTCTCCAGGATCACAGTCCAATGCTCTGACCACTATGCCACTGTATGTAGTGTATATTCTCTTTATGCATTTTATGTTGTAATGCTTTGAGCTCCTTTTTCAGTCACTTCTGAAAAGTGATCTTTTTTGCATATCACAACCATATTTGAGCTCTGTTGAAAGGATTTTTGGCTAAAATCCAGTGCTCAGTTGCACATGCCTAAACATAAGTGTTTCAACAGGACTCAACATACAACTGCATTATGGCATTTTAGGTCATACACAAAAGGTCACAGGCTTGAACCTTAAGTCAGGAATGTTACCATTAGACAGAAGACTACTGTTCTTTGACAGCTCATCATCCAGTAAACAGCTGGCTCGAGATTGCGTGAGATCACAGCTAGGCCTAAGGAACCCAGGATTATGAAGGATGTCAATGTACCTTCCTCTAGCAGCCCATTTGCTTTGATTTTGGCTTCTTAGAAGCCCATGAGCTAAGTCTAAATAAACAACACAGTGTGTGACCCACTCTAGATAACAGCATTTGCACTTCTGAGAGAAGTCCAGTGGTTGCAACGATGGGTGGGGATGCATTTCTGAATGCTGTATGAGAAGATAAAAGGGCAGTTGCTGGGGAGACAGAGAAACAAATAAAATAACAAAGCTCCAAGCCACTTTTGCTTTCACAAATCAAAACTTGTTTGGAATGCAGAGACCTGCGAGGAATGCTAGGGAGAACAGCCCATTCAGCCATCCTGCTTGATCCACTGCTGGTCCAAGAATATACCTATGGTTCTTTGGGCAAGTTAGAGGTAAAACAGGAGACTGTTGCTGGAACCAAGAATCCAGAGTTGCCTTGAGCTTTTGGTTCTTGAAACCAAAAGGGAATACATACAGGATTTTCTGCCAAAGGCAGCACAAGGGCAAGGCTGCTATCATAAGCTGCCACACCAAAATCCAATCTAGAGCAACGGCACGCACTCTTGCTCCTCTCTGTGAATAAAGACAGCCTGGAGGCATGAGCAAATAGACTTCTAGCCAGTGTACTCATCATGATGCTGAGTCCTGGATAGGCAGCAGTAAGTATCCGGGGGTAGTGAGTTGTGACAAAAGACAAGGAGAGTGACAAGCTCTAAGGATGAGTTCTATGTCAGTCTCTAAGAGCCACATTGTGGCTGAGTTACAACTTCAAGAGCTGAGTCACTAAGAGAATCAGTGGAGGAAGTATATCATTACCGAGGCTTTGTAAGGATGAATTTCAGCTAACTTCACCTACTGCTTAGGACTGAAGTCAAGTCTTGCAGGATTCAAGACCTTTTCAAAAAGCGGTGGGCTTTTTCCCCAAATTCTCATAGCACTTCCTTACTCGTGCTGGGTAAAACTTGGTTCTAGACTGAACGTATCCGGCAATCAAAGGACTTCACAGCCAGATTTGACTTCCAGCAGGCCAGCGGGTAGTAGCTCTCAACAGCGTCTCAGTAGCCAAGAGAGCTTTCACAGTAAGGTGCCAGCCAGAATTATCTGGCTGGAGTTCTTACCCTAGCACCCTACAAATAAAAGGAGAGCAGAAGGTTCAGGAACTGTCATTTTACATATTTACTTTCTGTAAATCCACTGGGAATGGAAAGGACCAAGAGAATGACATCTTGCGCTTGCCATGAAATGCATCTGTTTAGGTCAGAAGATCTGACAGCCCTATGCTGACAACCTGCTTTTTTAAAAGAACTCTTAATTAACCTTGGAAGTCATAAAAGTGAATTACCCTTCTGATTAAGATAGATCAGAGATCAGAGGAGCCTTTTGCAGCAGCCTTCCTTCTGCAAACAAGAGCTGAGGCTTTGGCCTTCTCTACACCAATCGAGGTTGACATTTTAAAAAGAGAAGAATTAAGAATTCTTAATTCATCCATACATTTTGTGAACAGAGTGTTCATTTTGTGAACACTTGCAAAAAAGGCACTGGACGAAATCAAAGTGTGAGAAGCTGCCAACATTATCAGCTGGTGTTATTCTTTTGGCTGCCTCTAGTCAGGTTCCAGGGAAGCAAATTATTAACTCTATAATTGCTGGATTAAGTAAAAAATGGAACTTGTTCTTGGAACCATTAGAGGATCTTCTACAAGGGGATAATGTAATAAATACATGGAGATTATGAAAGTATGACTGACATCATGAGGCCAGAATTCAAGGACCTGAAATGAGAGATAAGAGGGAGAGATACAGAGAAAGACACAAAATTGGACATGGAAGCAAAACAAGATCAAAAGCCAATGGCCAAACAAGAAATAGAAGCAGAGTTCACAGAGAGAGAGCTCTTTTTAAGGGAGATTTATGATCAGGAGGTTTTAATTGGTGAAAGGCAGCTCTCACCCCAAGGACAGGAGAAGCAGGGGGTGGGGTGATGATTTTAATTGGGACCTGTATGCAAACTGAACAAAATAAAAATAAAAAAAAGGATGCTGTCCCAAGACTGGGATTTTAACAAAGTCATGTGTGAAGGCTGATTTACCCTGTGAAATTGAAGTGTCTGGAAAAATGTCTCGAGATGGTATTTTTAAAATGTTATGTGAGAAGCAATCAGAGAAAAGATGCTTTTCTGAGAAGTGGAGAGTTAAATTCAAGATAAAAATTTGGACAAAGTCAGCTAATACGATCACAGATTTAGGATGACAAATGGATTGGCCTATGAATTCTCTAGAATATAAAATTCTACAGATATATTGGGAAGCCAACGATGTTATTAAACACATACGAGATTCATAGTTTTAATTAATGACTATACAGTTGCCGACTTTGATAATGATATCAGATTATATTTCTAATCATACGGATACATTTGGAGCTATTAACTAGTGAAAATGATAACTAAGTCAGTCAGTTAGTAGTATTTAAAAAATAGGAGCATTATTATCTAGCAGTATCAATGTTATTTACAATGACGTTTTTTATTATGTAATTATGTTGTAATAGGATGTAATAGAAGAAATAGGGAGATATGGTGTTAGGTACATTGACAGAAAGTTTATATGTTTTATTTTTTAGAAGCATGAATGGGGGTGAAGTGAAGGTATGATATTTTTCTTCAAGGCTTGGAGTAAGTGATGGCTATACTTCACCTAAAGGAAGGGATCCTCTTCTGTTGATTCTCTTCTGTTTTCATATGTCTTTATGTTTGCTTAGATGTTGTCTTTTTTCTGTTTCTTTTATACATTTATGTATTTGTAGTGTTTTTAGTAGTTTTTTAAAAAATGTGTGTGTGCGTGTGCACGCACACGTGTGTGTAAAAGAACTTCACAGCTGATGCTCACTAAACATTGTTCTAGACAGAGAACGATCCTAAGGATCCATTTGAGTTCCATTTGAGAGAGTCAGCAGATCTGGAGTAAGCCAGAATCTGAACCGGAGATCATCTCGGAAATGCAAGTGAAGCCCTCAAACAAACTGGAGAACAGAAGATGACAAAATCTTCATTTCCATCACTTTGGTACTTCAATATTCACTGCTCAGTGTATGTAGGTGGATGACAGAGTGATATTTTGCCTGATCTAATTCTGTCTCGTGCACACACACACTGTCTACTGTCTCCATCAGAAGTTAAACAGGCAGATAGTTTGCTTAATCACAGGGCCATTTGCTTTTGAGGATCCTTTAATGAATACTATAAACCATCTTGAAAGCCCCTTTAATCTGCAACAACAAGGTACTTAATTTTTCTGCCTACTTCATAGCTTAAATATGATTAAGAGCCATAAATATAAGTACTGGGCTTTTTTTTAAGACAATGCTTTCATCTCACTACTACCATATCATTTGTTTTTAAAGCAACATTTTTTTAAACCAAGACTGGAATTTAGTCTTCTCAGTTCCCCAGGCATAATATTCAAACTACCATAAATATTTTGCACAAGATATTGGTGCCCCTGAGCCTACCAACCCTCCTGATCCATCTCACTGTGACTTTCTGAAGTCTCATTTGGTTCTTTTCCGCCACAGATAAGGCATTACTGGTAGCATTATAAAGTCAATCTTATTTTCGTACATATAGGGAGCCCCTCAAACTGAAAGCTTGACGATGATGGCCTGCCACCCATCCATGCACCAAACCCACATGGCTTGGTTATTCCTTCCTATAGTTCCTCTACTATAGTTCCTCAGATTCCTCTGGCTGCTGCATCACACATTCATTCTATGTCTGTTCCTTCCCTTCTGTTCCGGAGCAGAAACTATATGTGGTCCAAGGCAGGCTTGGAAAATAATTTCCTTCTTCCTTTAGTGCTACAGCAAGAAGGCTGCTTCCAGTGAACCTTGAGAAGTGCTTCATTGCCAGCTATCTGGAATAACTTACTGGTCAGATCCTCCATTACCATAAACACTGGTGTTTGTTAAAAACCTAAAAAGAACACTTGTGGAAAAGGAAACCAGAGTTCCCTTTGGTGGCTAACTCTACTGAGCTTTTACTGATGCAACCAAGACCCACTGTACAGTTATTATTACTCATAAACCAGACAAAAGAAACAATAGGCAATATCAAGCAGTATGGATGTTGATAAACAGAGCATAAAACACAGAGCAGGCAGTTCTAGTAAATTTCTAACTGTGGAGTTTGAAAATATTACCAACATCATTCTGAATCTTGAGACTTGCCTTCTATTCAGCCTGAAAGATACAACCCACTTTTAACATTAAGCCACATAGGAATTTTCCTCCTAAAGGAAATAGCTGTTTCAGACAAGCAGTACTTATTGGGGTAGACAAGCAGCTGTTTCAGAAAGCAGTACTTATTGGGGCAGCAATCACAGCGATCCCACAATGCTGAAAATCAGGAAAATGCATTCGTTCCATTGGCATTTTTTAAAATGCCATGTTACATGCAAAAATGAATGTGATGGTACACCTAGTTTGGTTCACTCCTTTTGTTCTTTCTTTTCCTGTCCATCTCTTAAAGAAATTAAACTAAAAAGGAAATGAGCCATGGTGGTAAATAGCTGGTAAAATTTGCCTTAAAGTGTAGTCATGTCATGGACTAGCTGGGACTGTAATTTTTTTTAAAGAAATTCATTACTCGTTGCACATTATTTTAAAATACATTATTCATTATTATTATTCTTTACACACTGCAGTACTTTTTATTTACTTTTAATACATACACAGAGACACACAAACACACAAATATAAATCCCTTCAAATGACCCCCAAACTGTGCTTTAGGAGTGACAAGTCAACGGTACTCATAAAACACACGCATATACCAAAGGAATATAATCAGTCATTATGTTCTTTTGAAAAACAACTCTACTGCTCCCTTACTGCCACAAAAAGCACTATGTTACAGTTAACATAATCACTTTTATTGCATTTCTCCCAAGAACTGTAGAATCCTTACCATGTGGTAAAATGTGGGTTTACAAACATACTACAGACCTTTACACTGGTGTACTCACAGAAATGAAATGATATTTTACTTACTTGACTGCTGCTCTGTTTGAGGTGTCCTGCAGGTCTCCTGGGTCAAAAAGCTGAGATTCTTTCAGTCCCAGTTCCTTGCAGCCTCTTAAGAACAAGGCAATGTTGTCCTGAAATGAAGCAAACACATTTGATACCTCTTTGGTTATCACAGATGACTATCTCCATTCACCCGTCTCTTTCCCTTGCTAACCTAAATGACCTGGATCATTTCCAGTTACTTAAATCTTCCAGATCTGGAACTAACATGTAGCTTTGTTACATAACAAAATCAACATATGGAAGGTTTGAGATCTGAACTGTAAGACAACATTTGTATTCACAGCTGATAGTGGTTCATTAAGTTTTCCATGTCTGTGTTAAATCTCAAGAAAATTTTTGCTAAAATTTTATGTAAAAGCATATGAACTGCGAAAGGCATTCATAAAGCTATGTGGTGACAAGTAAGAGAACCCACTTAGTCCTATACAATGTTGTTGTTATCCTTGATAACTGGACCCAATCAGGTTAACTAGAGGTCAATAGCAAGACAACCATCTTGGTTTAACATGTTCCTTCTTATAGCATAGCTTTATTATTGTTACTGTTGAAACACTTAATGATTCAAGCAACTGAAATCTTGTAACTAGCCAATCATAACAATGCCTTGTCAGGCATATTGCAACTTCACAGGATTTTCAAGTCACACTGCTGTCAAGTTTTTTGTTTTGTTCTTTAGTATACCCTTGGCTTAGACATGTTGTTGAAAAGTATGTCTTGCTGATTTCAACAGAATTTAGTTACATAGAGTAGTTGCTATCTGGGAAAGCACAGGCATGTACAATCTGACCTGTTAGCAATGAAAGTGCAAAGGGCCACTAGCCCACACAGCTGTATAATTCTTTCAGGTGCCATGGCTCACAAAAAGACCATCAAGCAGAGAAACAAACAACCAGTAGTGGCTGGTGACTCTTATATCAGTTGGTCAATAGATCTACTTCAGGTTTTAGATAGCTATCCAAGGTGCTGAACTATTTTGGAAATAAGATTCAGCACCATAGATAGCTACCTTAACATGTGGACTAAAATGTGGAGTGGTGTTACCATCCCACTGGCAGGACACCCATCAGCAGCTACTGCAAGCAAATAAAAGGGACCAGCTGCTTTATCTTCTTGTAGTGACATACATCAGGAATCCTGAACCTAAGATGCCTGACTGTTCAGTTCAAAGACCTATGTAGTTTAAGTATTAAGCTTCCCAAAATGAGTGGTCTGATCAGACAAGAAATCCAAGAGGAGAACATGAAAGACAATAGCCCTCTCCCACTACTGCTGCCCAGCAATTAGTGCTGAAAGATATACTACTTCTGATACTGGATGCAGCAGATAGTCATTATTACTAGTAGCCACTCTTAGCCCTACTACAATTGTGGGAGCTCCCACAATTGCTTCCAGAGCATACAGAAATCTGGGCACAACCTTTCTAGAACATATTTTTTTCCAAATTCATGATTATCTATTTACCTGTTCCATCCATGTACATGTACATGTACATGTATGTATACAGAGGAGGGGAGAGAGAAGCATACATATAAAGAGAGAGTGCCCCCAAACTGTCTCTCAGGTCAAATAGCCTGGATAGCCTTGATGACAGTCCTCTTGAACTGACAATGCTGCTGTTGAATGCCAGGTTGGTGAATGGAAAAAACAAGTGCTATTCAGGATTTGATTCTGGATGAGCACATTGTTGTATTACAAAGATCTGGCTGGATGAGATGGGTTGTTAAGCTCTCTCAGCTCTTCAAGCCAGTTTTTTCTGTGCAGCAGCAGGTGAGATCTGGGAGACAGAGAGGTGGAATTGCAGTGGTCTATCATGATTCTATCCCTCTGACCAAGTGCCCTATCCCACAGTCCGCAGGTTTTTTTTTAATTGAACTAAGTAAAAAAGAACTAAAATAACATCAGTTTCACTTTCACATCTGTTTACAATATTTGCATTTTACAAAGTATATATTTACAAATTATAACATATAGGTATTGTTATATAGACCCCTTTTCAAATTATCATATTCCAAGTCATATCTAATTTTATGGTCTAAATACTTTGTATCCCCTAACCCTTCCCCTGTCACTTCCTCACTTCCCCTAGGGTAGTACCTTCTTGTATGCTCTCATGTTTCTCTTCAAATCCCTTTCTATCTATAGCTTCCTTGCCTTCTTTTTAGTAATATTTCATCAAACTTTTATTTCATAAATGTCTGAACCTTACAATTCCTTAACTTTTCTAGCTTCTTAATTTCCTTAATTTCCTTGTCTTTCTCTTCTTTATTTAACTATTTTACTATGTTGGGAGCAGAAATTCTTCCACTTAGCTCCATTCTTTTTCATTAACTGCTTGATTTCTACCTTGTAGCATCATTGTTAGTCTATCCATTTCGTGTTATTCGATCACCTTCACTTTCCATTCATCAACTTGGGGAATTTGGTTGTTTTTCCACTTACTGGCAAAAACAATTCTCGCGGCAGTTATCATATAAAGTATTATTCTCCAAAATTTGTGTCTCTATATCTGTACAGTCTGCAGGTTTTGAGTGTGCATACCTAAAGGTGGGTAGCTGGGACAGAATAGGGATTCTGTTGGTATACCACCAACTTTGCTGCTCAACACTCTCCCTTCCTGAACTAGCTGGAGTGGTTTCAGGGCTGGTGTAGGAGTCTCCACATACAGCAGTGTTAGCGAACTTCAATATCCATGCTGAGACTATCCTATCAAGTGACTCAGGATCTCATGGCTTCCATGGCAACCATGGGTCTGTCCCAAGTAGTATCTGGCCCTACTCATGCTGCTGGGCACACTATGGACCTTGTATTCTGTGCTGGATGGGATGATGGTAACCTTGGTGTGGAGGAACTCTATGCAGTTCTGCTGTCATGGACACATGACTGCCTGGTCAGGTTTAGACTCACCGGGACTCAGAATCTCTGCAGAGGAGTGGGGGACTGATTAGGATGGTCTGCCCAGGAGGTTGATGGAAGCTGACATATTCCTGATGCTCCTGCGGTTTTTACTATCACCTCAGCAGGTGATTCTGTTGAAGCTCTGATTTACCACTGGGATAGGGAAATGGCCAGGGTGGTGGATGCAATCTCATGAATGGCCCCTCTTATGGAGTGGAGCCAAATCAGACTCCTGGTTTTCCATGGAGTGCATCACTACCAATTGAGATGCAGTTGAGATGGAGATTAGAGCAATGTTGGCAGAAGACTCAAAGCAAGCCTGACCAAACCACAGGCTAGAGACTATTTGAAGGCCTACTCCATGGCAGTGCTAGGAGAGGTCATTCGGAGCTTTGGGGTGCAGTACCATCAATATGCAGATGGCACTCAACTCTACTACTCCTTGCCATATCAATACCAAGGAGACTGTGCTGGTTCTAAACCAGTGTCTGTCATCAGTAATGGACTGGATGAGGGTAAACAAATTGAAAGTTAATCCAGACAACACAGAGATGCTCCTGGTCAGCTGGAAGGGAATTGGGATTCAGGGAACTGGGATTCAGTCTGTTTTAAATGAGGTTACACTTTCCCTGAAGACACAGGTTTAGTGTTTGGGTGTAGTTTTGGATTCAGTTTTGAATGTGGAAGTCCAGGTTTCTGCAGTGGCCAGGAGGGCTTTTATTCATTTAAATGTTGTGCGCCAACTGTGCTTGTTCCTTGAAATGCTGCATCTGGCCATGGTGGTACATGCCTTAATTACATTCTGTTTGGACCACTGAAATATGCTGTACTTGGGCTGACTTTGAAAAGTGTTCAGAAACTTTAGCTGTCCAAAGAGCTGCAGCCAGACTGTTAACTGGGGCAGAGACCAGCCTATGTCCCTACTGAAACAGCTCCACTGGTTGCCAGTTTGTTTCTACCCACAATTCAAAGTGCTAGTTATGACCTATAAAGCACTATATGGTTCAGGACCAGGCTATTTGGCACACTGTGTTTCCTTTCGTGTACAGGCCCAGGCTCTGAGATTATCAGGAGAAGCCCCTTTCTCAGTCCCATCATCACATGCATAGTTGGTGAGGATGCAAGAGAGGGTCTTCTCACTGGCTGCCCTTAGATTCTGGAACTCCCTTTCCAGGTAGGCCAGAATGGCCTCCTCCTTGTTATCCTTCAAACAGCAGGCTAAAATCTTTTTATTCAGACAAGTTTTTAACACAGTGAGTTTTTAAAGAATGGGCTAGGGGTGTGCTGTATTGTCTTAATGGTTTGTTGTATTGATTTAATTCTGTAAATAGTTTAATTCTGCTTTAATATTCACTTTTTGTATGTTTTTAATTGTACTGTTTTGTTTTAATCATATTGTGAACTGCTTTGAGTCTGAATTTTGGGGAAAAAGTGGGATATAAATTAATATGATGAAGGGTAATAATAATTTATCATGTGGTCCTCCCATATGTTGTTGGACTGCAAACCCTAGCCAGCATAGCCAATGGTAAAGAATGCTGGGAGATGCAATCCAACAACAGCTACAGAGTTGCATGATTCTCATTCCTTGCCTGAAAGGACACTAAAGGAAAAAGTAATACTAGGCACACTCTTACCCTCAAACATGTTTAAAGATAGTGGTATGTGCAGCAAGAAGACTGGAAGGTTCTTTTCCCAATAGCTTTTGAGTCTGGAGGTACTGAGGAAGTGAAGCAAGCAACTGATACGCATCAGAGGGACCCACAGTCATTAAAAGCTGTGGGAAGACTGCTTTATCACAAGCCATTTTCATGTGGCTAATTTTCATGTGTTTGAACTGTAAGAAAGCATCACAGTGTGTACCAGCTTCACACCCTTTGTAGCAAAGTGAATCCACAAATGAAAGTTGTTCACCATTTAATGGGGAAAAGTATTGGACTTTAAGCATCAGCATTCCTCACTGTTCAATCTGCCAACTAGGGCTGCTGGGACTTGCAGTCCAATAACATATGGAGATTACATTTTGCCTACTCCAATTTATGGTCTCCATCAATAAAAGGCAGGAGAGTGTTGCTTCTTACTTTGGATGCTAAAGCATCTCCGCTGGGTACTGTAATTTTTGGAATTCCTGGATTACCAAAATGCATCTTCATGTCATTCATCCATAAATCTCAGAGGCTTACCTTTCATTTGCAAAATGAAAATAATGCTGATATACTTTATGTGGAAGCATTTCTAAGACAATCATCACTTTGTACTGATATCCACATTTCTGTCCATATTTAGTTACTATTGTTGATGTTATATACCTTCAAGTCAACTCATGGTTTTCTTGGCAAGATTTATTTAAAAGAGGGTTGCCACTGCCTTCCTCTGAAGCTAAGAGAATGTGTCTCGCCCAAGGTCACCCAGTGGGCTTCCATCGCTGAGTGGAGATCTGAACTTGCTCCCCCAGATTCCTACCCCAACATTCTAACCGCTGCACCACACATCTGTACCTAGATGCCTATATCCAAACCTATCTCTATGGCCAGAAGTTTTCATAATTTGGTTAATGTTGGAGGAAGTCAGATACAGCTTATGTGTATTTTTATGAGTTAGTCTTTCCTCCTCTCCATAATGCGGCTTATGTTCTGGCCATCTCACTAACCATCTCTCAACTATGAGCTTCTGGGGAGATCTTCTGGGGAGGCCCTTTCTTTAGTCCCACCCCCTGCACAGGTACATCTTTTGGAACACAGACACAGGCCTACTTAGTGGCTGCTCCCAGGCTTCAGAACTCCCTTCCCAGAGTGGTGAGATTGACACCTTCTTGTCATCTTTATCTAGACTTTTAGACTAGGCAAAGACTTTTTTTGTTTTGGCAGACCTCTGAGGACTTATTGCTTTGAAGACTGACTGGAAAAACAGCTTTTAGTAACCTGATGTATTGTCTGTGTTTGCTCTTTTTCTTTTTCAGTGATACATGTGTTAAGTTGCTTTTAATTGAGAGTTGAACTATATTTTAATTTTTGTATGATGCATGCTTATAGCTGTATCTCTTTTAACTTTTGTAAGTTGCCTTGAGTCCCAGACAGGAAATTAATTCATTAATTGTCCCAATTTTTTTCCTCTGGGACTCCTTGGGGACTGCATACACCGCCAAAAAGACCAAAACATACAAAGATACATGCACAGAACAAATAATACAGTCAATCAAAAAGGAGCCACATGTGTGCTTCTGATTTTGAAAAACCACTCTTTTTTCACCTTAAACAGTACCCAGAGGCCCTGTAATTTATTTAAATAACAATTGCCATTCTCAGAGGCTTCTAGGAGAGGTGATTCATCTGTATTTTTGGCCAGGAAAAGGGTAATCCAGGGAATCTAGAAGGCTCAAAGGTTGCAAAAACAACCCCAGGGATGGTATGTAGCCCCACGGCCATGCTTGGTCCACCTGTGTCATAATTCATGCACTGGCTCAAACAGTCATTCAGTCACAGCTAAAACAGTAGATGAGTCATTAGGAACTAAAGCAGTGGTATGCTTTGCTTTAGGGGTTTGTAAAAGTATGACACCAGAAATTTCATGTGCAATTTTGACTGATCACACATGCCTGTCTTACGGCAGAATGTTACTTTATTGGCTAGACAAGTAACTGAAATCCTCCCAAAGATTTTGGTTTACAATTTTCACCAGCCCAAGGCATCCTGTGGTGAACAACTGTGGGAGTTCTAGTCCAAACACATTTGGAAGTCCACCATTTTTATGCAAATTTGTTTTGTGATGCCATTCTGTTATATCACTACCTATGGCTAGAAAGAATAAAATCTTACTTAATGAAATGACACAATCTTGTGACTTTTCTTGCTTTTGAACTACCCCTCAACCCATTTAACAAAAAGATCTGGAAGGAAGACAGACACACATTAATACTTCTTCAAATCTTATCTACCTTTCTGTGAGGCCAGGGACATACTGAGGAAAACTGTCCCTCCTCTGAAACTCGCCTGTTCCTTTCCAACCTCATTGTTTGTTTTGTACTTCTACAGTTTCGCAAGAGTTGCACTCTTTATTATTTCAGTGTGCAGTGATCAGTTCACTAATCGCTATGGCATTTGGCAAGCCAACATCTGTGCGTGTGTGCGCACTCTCTCACTCTCTCTCTCTCTCTCACACACACACACACACACACACACACAGAGTCCTCATCAGTGCCACTGCAAAAGTCCTGGCTTGAAATTCTAGAGGCCTATATGATCACTGAACTCAGCCAGTAATCCAGAAGCCAAAGGAAAGAGAAGGTAAATGTTGAAAGAAAGGAATCCTTCCTCAAAGGATAATCTATACAAAGTTTCTTTTCCCCGCCGTTGCATGTGCGGACAACCTCCAAACAATCCTGCTCATGCTATTATTAACCTCATATCTTGCATTTCCTCAAAATACCTGTAAGAAAACAACTACACTTCTTCTTCTTTATTCTTACTTCTTATTTTCCTGTATGTATATGTGCGAACCCTGTGACACTGTAACACTGTCTGGTGGAAGTAGCTTCAGCCTGCAGATTTAGTTCAAGAGTGCTTCTTCTCTTTTTTGCCTTCTGAAGACGTGGAGGGAGTAGCTTTGTGGACAGGAAACAAGGGTATCTTCTCAACTTGCTTGCTACTGTTGAAATCATCAGCCTTTTATTTTACCTTTTTTTTTTTTAAAAAAAAGTAGTATTTTCCTATACATACTTACAAAGATGTGTAGAATACTTCTTTTTCCTATTGTAATTTTCCTTTATAGCCTCCGAACAGAAAATATTTATAAAAATGTTTTAAAAGGCCTAGCTGCAACTTTAAGGAGAAAGACAGTCATTAACTGGTTTCCCTCCCAATTCAGAAGGGCAACCTTCTTTCTTTTCTCTCTTTCTGCCTCACTCCATAGAATCGAGAGTGCTACTTCTCCCCATTCCCACACTGCTCTGAAGAAAATAAACTTTGAAAAGTCTTTCCCATCTTCTTGGTTATCTCCTCTTTTTTCATTTTTGTGCCTCAAAAACCTCCAACTGGCAACAAGCCTACTCAGAACTAAGTCACACTGACCACAAAGGTACTGGCACCCAGGTTAGTTAGCATGGAAGGGTTCCAGTTGTGCAAAAGGCATAACAATGGGTGTAACACATAAATCAAAAATGACTTGAAGGTACGCAACAACACAATGAAAGGGTTTGCTAGCTTTCTTGTCAGTTTGAAAAGGTGGATTGTAGAATGCTCTTCCATGGAAAAACAAAGGTGGAACTAAGATGGATGTCATCCTATTGTTATTGGTACAGATGTGCAACCTTAATTAGTATGAATATGTGAAACAACATTTATAAAAAGTAAGCAGGGCTTATCTTAGGAATTCTCCAATTTTACACAACTCTCTCCCACAGCAAACATAAATATGGGGCATTCTGGGCAGAGCTAGCAATTACTTGGGGCAGCCTGTATTGGAGGCAAGCAGAGCACCTTTTCTCCAAATGGTGAGGTGAAGCATAGAGAAACAGATTGAGAGAGAGAGACAGAGAGAGAGACTGCCTAGATTATAAGCCAATTATGGTCTCAACATTAACTGTCTCTGAAAAGTAAAATAGTTCTTAAAATCTCACTTGCATTCTACTCTTCAACCAAGAAACATAGACTGGCTATTTGTCCATTTTATCCTCACATCCCTTCTGTGGAACCCTTGATGCTAGTTAGTAAATGTCACAGCTTTAATAGGTTTAACACCCAGAATTTCTTGAACAAGTCCATCATGCTGCTTCTATACCACAATGTATCTTGTTAGAGGGGATGGATGATGTGACATTGGTACTGGAGTGAAAAGCCTGTTAGAGCTTTTACTCCGGCAACAGCAGAGGTGCCCATGTTAGGATGATGAGTTTAAAGAACCAAAAATGCAGGCAGACGAATAAGTTTAGGTTCCTCAACAGAAGGAATATTTATTAAGGAAATACATTCTTGGACAGAAACAGCCTGATCCTTCCTGATGGGAGGGAGGTATGTTGCAGCATGTCATCCCTCATCAAAGAACACATGGGAAAAAAGAAACACAAGGGGGAGGGTTCATCTTGAGTTAGTTCACTTTCTTTGCAATTTAATGAACCAGTGAACCAGCGTTATCTGCCCATAATGCTATTGGGATAGGTGGCTGACAGGAAAGGAATAAAACATTCTAATCCCTCTCTATCTAAACAATCTTATTCTTAAGACAAGAGAGCAGCAAGAACAAGTGCAGAAGTTGCTGTCTCTTCCAACACCTGCCTCTATACCTCTATGCCTCTAAGTGATGGCAAACTGTCCTCTGTTTGATACAACAATGCATTGTTTCTCAACCCCCAGGGAAGCCAAAGCATACTTAACAAGTTTCTTCTCCTATTCAGGAAAGCTTTTTAAGAATACTTCCACACGAAACTAGTTTTCAGAACAGGGGCATCAGATGGTAAGAGACATGCTATTATTTTAGGATACTTATTGGAGCCAGATTAGAATGGTCTGGATTAGATATTCTCCTAAAGTAATAATTAGATAGAAGTTAAATACAGTTTATTTAGAACAAAGCTATCCTGCACATTAGGGCAAAAACTAGGCAACATTCTGTGGACACATGTTCTTCATTTTTATATAGCAGGGAAAGGGAATACTACCAAAACGTATGGCAATGTCTGCAAATCCAGAACCCACTGGATGTGCCCCACCACACGGCCCTAATTCTGGACCCTGTGTTACCATTATTCCTAAGTAGGAAATGACTGAGTTGAAAGAAAGCACATCTGTGTTACTGGGAGCTGGAAGGAGCTTCTTAAACATTATCATAGTGGGATGAGAAGATGATAGTGGAAAGCAGATCCTATGTACAACAGAGGCCAAAAATGCAGAACACCAGAGACAAGCAGTAAACCCAAATAGCCCAATAATGTGGAATTCTCTTCATCAATTTAATAGTGCAGTTGAAAAGGCTCAAAATGAAATAAGACACATTTCAACATGAAAATGAACACATGGAATACTTTAACATGAACTGTGTCGCCAGCTGGCAAGTTTTATAAAGTCTCTTGTAAACATGGAACTGCTATTAAGGTGACCATATCTACCCATTTATTTTTCATGTCTTCTGTTTTCCTGCTGCCATCAAATTAAGCAACATTATCTTTCATTTAAAGCCAACAAGCAGGAACTATTGGCCTACTCCAGTGTCCTCTCCTGCTTTGAGAACAAACATTAACATGGGGGCTATCCTGCCAGATAGCCACAAAGTCCTGCAGATGGCAAAGGTAATCCTCAATAGTGTCTGTTACATACTACTGTAGCTGGACTTGAAGAAAATCAGAGCATGGCAAAGTTACTTTTGCAGGAGGCATGAGTTCTCAGAGTTGCCCAATCAGCAATGCCACTCCCGCTGAGGGAGCTGTAGTCTTAAAAAGCAACTTTTCCAAGTTCTGAAAAGCAGGAAGCCCATACTCATCCCATATCTGTATTCCCAGAAGAAAAGCATCAAAATCACCACAGATGCTGAAAAGGCTCATGTCTACCCAAGTCCATGACCCCTTAAAAAGGGAAGAACAACAAATTCCTTTCCTCTTGTCAAATTAAACATCTACTTCTTATGTGGCAGAGAATAAATTTTAATAATCTCTAATCACAGTCTAGTTTGTTTGACTAAACAAACAAAAAAAAAACTGTTCTGCTGTGTGGGTTTACTGGCATTTTAAATGTTTTTCACTCATGCTTTTGCAGTTTTTGTGCCAGTGTTATATAAAACAAAACCCAAAAACCTTTTCAATAAACATCACCAGTTTCTTGTTCTCTAACTCCTTAGAACATATAAGAAGCAGAGATGTAGATCTGTTATAACTGAACAGGATATTTCAAATTCTCATCCTACCAGATGGGGTATTTGAGTGTCCCAGAGTACTGCAAAATTCCTGAAAAAAACAACCTAGTGCACTACTATAGGCATTTTATGACATGATCATCCCAAGAGTTTTAAATAATGTCCCCAAGTTTCTGCCACCTGCCAATGTAGATTTTTTAATGGAAAAAAATCTCATACAAAAATTGTCCAAACAAATCTTTTACCTTTGCCAATTCTGTTTTTTTGTCCCACACAATGGAATACATTATGATTAAAAAAAAAAAGTTCCATGCCATTTGGGACTGAAAGATGATACAGAAAAGCAGGTCAGAGTACTTGGATGGGAAATAATCCAACCCACACCCTACTCAAAGATGGAAGGACATCAAGCACATGATCACTTGACAGGATTCAGAAAAGGCCAAACAGAGATGTTGATGTCATGAGAGGCAGGAACGGAATGACCTGGTACAGATATCCACAGATGGTTCATTAAAAATAAATGGGTAGATGTAGTAGCCAGAGACAGTGTGTAGGAATGCCGGAGGCCAAAGAATGATGAAGACAAGAAAATAGCGTTAGAAACCTTTGAACTGCTTCCAAAAAATTCTTACCACATAATCCAGAAAACAAAAAGAGAAGTATATATATATATATATATATATTCAGGATAGGGATCAAGAGAAACTCCAACTAAGTCAGGATGTAGAAGCTAAAAGCTGGTTTACTGATTCTGACAGGAGTGTACCATGGAAGAACTGTGGCATCTAATCCCGGAGCACAGCCACCTCAGAACAACAATGAGCCTGAAAACATTTGCTCATAAAGTATTTGGAATTCAACAACAGGAAAACAAAAAGCAGTGATAAAGTGCCTGCCTATTGGGACATGCGGGCTATTTGTTGAGCACTTCCACCACAAAACGTATGTGGGATGGATCTAATTAATCACTGTTGAACATTTGATTGCGTTCATATGTAAATACCAGCACTGGCAGTATGTGCCAACAAACCAAGAAAATATGACTTAAAATATTGCTGCTGTGCTAGAACATCCTAATCTCTGAAGGGAACATTTAACTTAGGCATGAATCCTGCTAATTATGAGAAGCCAAACTTGGTTACAATGTAATGACAACAGTAATTGAACTGCATTTCAATACTAAATAAAATGTTGTTGGAGAGATTTTTTTTCACCAGCTTCAAACTGGCAGAAGATGTGTTAACAAAGATATAACGAACATTAACACCACTCAGCAAAATAAGCCATACCACCACTGGCCCCATTACTTTTGCAGTTTAGCACTGAGTAAAAAGGACAACAAATGGTGTACCACATATGGGAAATTTGCTTTCAAACACCACTGAGGTATCCAAGTGACACGCTCTGTCTGGAACAAAGAATGATTCTCTCAGCAAGGACTTGTGTTACAACCCCATGGATACTAAGTTTTCCTGCAGATAAATAAAACAGCTGTTTTCCTTCAGAGCTGAAGTCCCTTTCCTAATTTTTAGAGTCACAAAATTTTTTGGCCTATTGGAAACAACAATGCTAGCATTTTTAGGTCACAGAAATTACTTAGTTGTTTATTTTTCAGAAAAAAGAAAAAAACTACATAGAATGAATGTTCTGTCTTATTTGAATATGTATCTTCTGAGTGTCTGGATACTATGGCATGCTCTTCATTCTGCCCCAACAAATATTCCTGTTGACACAAGCCATTTTTATGCATGAAATACACTGAAACTTCCATGAGGTCAGGAAAAAACACCCCAAAAATCACTCAGTGAATTTTTCCTTGTGGATGAGAATTAGGTTTTGGATTCAGCTTATTTTAACTTGTTCATTCTTAACTTTACTTAAAATTGACTTAAGATTTTATGAACTTATTGAAATGGAACTGAATGGTTTATGCCGCGTGCCACCATGGAAGTTGCTTGCTTGTGATCTTCAAAAGTACCTATACATGTGTCAAATTAATAACTAAAGAATTTACGACTATACAAAGATGATTCCATGGAAAGTGGACAGTGCTCATTAACAGGTTGGCTATCTTGTACACTGGATTTTGTACAAATACTATACAGGCAATGGAGAGCAACTAAATAGAGAGAGGAAAACGTAAATATTGGGATTATAGTTCCCAAGATACACCAGCCAGTAAAGTCACTGGAAGCACTGGTTAGAGGATTCAGAGAGTTGTGGTCTAAACAGATAGTTTTTCCAACCTCTGATAATAGGTCATATACACATTGGAAAGTTTCTTCTGTTTCAAGGCGTCATATCAAACAATGCTGTTAGAATACATACATTCTACGTTCCTGGCCTGGAAACTCAAAGTGATCCTGGGTCCAGGAGCACTCCTCCTTTCAAAGCTATTCCTTTGGTTTAAAGCAGGAAAACATAGCTCCCTCAAGAAAAAGGAGAACAGCTATGATATTTGCAACTATAAAATGCTTCTCTAGTTATAGGATACACTTTTAGAAAATCAAGTTACTTGGTTTGGTCAGATTATTTTTCTTAACTTACTCTATTATCAAGCTCTGACAATCATTCAAGCATTCAGAATGATCTCTCCTAGTAGCTGTATTAATTAACACAGAGAAGAAAAAAAACAATCCCCAATATTCCCCACTTGATCTCATGGGGACAAAAAATTACAGTCGTCCTGAAATGTCTAAGCAGAACTAATCTAACACAATGTCATTTACTTTCATGCCACACAATCAATTCCAAAGATATAATGACAGGTTGTATTGAAAGAAGCAGAAGTCCAAAAGAATCAACAAAGTCAACATCTATTTCTCTCCTGATAAAAGATATCCATGGTAATCTCAGTCTTCAGCCCCAGCTAGAAGCTTGATTTAAAATGGTTTAGATCAGATTTGCTGCAGGTTGCCCCTTTTCTCCTGGGCTCAAACCACCATCTTGGTTACCTCATTGTTCATAATTCTCCATAAAACAACCAAGAAGTGTTCACTGAGGTCAGCAGCTAGACGCTATTATCTTGAACATCCAAGGTATCTCTCTGTTCCAGAAATCAATTAAGGTTTTAGAGAATAGTTGGTTAGATGATATGAAAATTGACTCAAACAATTGGACTATTTTAATAGATTCATTTCCCTCACACAGACAAATGAAAGCCTTCCTCAACCTCAGCTAGGTAGTAATCCACAAATGATGAATGAATTCAAGATCCTGACACACTTTGGCTGTTTGGAAAGAAAGCCAAACTTAAAAAAAAAAACACTACTTGCAATAAGAACTGGGTCAAGCGTATACTGATATAAGCATGCAGTTTCAATGATGGTTATTAGCAATTGAACTGCGCTTGTTAAGGAAGTCTCAGCATTAAGCCAAAGTCCACATTCCCAGGCTTGCAGAACTTATTTTATGTCAGCTAATTCAGGGAGTCCCCTGGGCAGAGAATTCCCAATACAGACCTGTTGTTCAAAACCACACACATGCATACATATACCAATTATGGACTGAAACCCAAACGAGGTAACAGAGATTATGGTATCCTTTATATTCTATAGCAATATCATCTTCCTGTTCACTTTCTCTTTACTACTCCTGAACAGAATATTTAGCTCACAGTAACCAGTTCCACACCAGATTCTATCCAGTTCACTCATAATGCCTCTTTACGGCTTATAAAGAAACCAAAGAAAACAGAGGTAAAAGACAATGTAAACCAGACTGAATCAAAACAGCTTAAAGGTAATGTTAATGATTAAATCTAGCATTTTCCCCAATCTTAGAATCTATGGACATCTATCAACATGGGCTTCCCCTCATACTAAATTTACATAACAGACATTTTCCAACAATCAAGATATGGAACCAGTGGCTACACTGAATTATCATCATATATTCAAACTATGGCAGGGTAGGAATCATAAGCCATCCCCCAGACACTGTTGGACTGCAAGTTCCAGCACCTATATCCAGCAAAGCCAATGATGAGGAATGCTGAGAGTCACAGTTCAACAATATCTGGAGGACCACACAATTCCCATAGCTGTGCTATTTGAAGAAATGTTCCCCCATACAACATTTATGTACATTTATGTTTAATCTAATTGCTATTTTAAAAGCACCAGTCACAATTCTGGCCTAATATATAAAAGAGATAACTAAATGATGATTTATTACTTATCTAGATTTTTAAAATATTGTTTTTGTACCACCAACTTGCTTACACAAGCCTTTTCCTAAAGAACAAAAAGCACAAGTTTCTGCTGCCACCTCTTATTTTTGTTTTTGTCTTTTCAAGAAAAACATTCCAAGGCATTATGATCTTCTCTTGAGAAGCCTCCATTAAATAGTTCCTGAAAAACATGTTAAAATCTAGCCTTTGTGAGGCTGTTATAAGATTTTCAAGGCAGTTCATATGTCTAAAGCAAGCATTAAATAATATAGGGACTGCTCAAGAAATTGTGTAATAGTACTCATGAAAAATTAAGCACTTAATTTTTGATTAGATAAAAACTATGGACAAAAGAGCATTTGAGGCCAACCAGAACAAATTACCAATTCAATCCAATGCTGGCTTGTTGGCTGGAGTGAGCAGAAAGCATCTGCTGCAGTGACCAAGAAGGTGGGAAGAGCTACACCCACTATTACATAGGTTGTTTTTCATAGAATCATAGAAATGTAGAGTTGGAAGAGACCACACGGGCCATCCAGTTCAACCCCCTGTCATGCAGGAACACCCTCAAAGCACTCCCGACAGATGGCCACCCAGCCTCTGCTTAAAAACCTCCAAAGAAGGAGACTCCACTACACTCCGAGGCAGCATATTCCACTGCCGGACAGCCCTGACTGTCAGGAAGTTCTTCCTGAGGTTCAGGTGGAATCTCCTTTCCTGCAGCTTTTGTTTTTTATTTGTACCATAATATTATTGAAATACTACAATGAACAAATAAAGAGCAAAAGTAAGCAAATAATTGAAACTTTAGTTTTAAAACAGAAACTGTCTGCTTTTGAATATACGGTATACTTCCACAAAGAGAGGATTAATAAGCAGGTCAGGCTCTTACTGGTGGCTCTGATATTTGTTGGCCAGTGACACAATTCTGGATATTAGTCCAAACTTTACAGTGGTTCTTACATATTTATGAGCTGCTCACAGTGGGGGAGGCAGGTATGAAGAGTAAAGTAGAAAAATTGAATCCCATCAAAACATTTAGACCAGTGGTTCTCAACCTGTGGGTCCCCAGATGTTCGTGGACTTCAGCTCCCAGAAGCCCTGAGCATTGACCATAGTGGCTGGGGCTTCTGGGAGCTGAAGTCCACGAACATCTGGGGACCCACAGGTTGAGAACCACTGATTTAGACCATGTTCACAGCTAATCTGAAATCTGACATATATTTAGAGTATGCAATTTTTGTTACTGTTCAGCTTCAGAGTGCAAGTACAAAAGGGGGAGGAATATCACATTTAAATGCCCTATAGTGTTTGGTTTTTTTAAACTTATGTCCACTCTCTTTGTACTTCCTATTTTTCTCTTGGCACAAAATACTGGACTATACTTCCAAATCATTCTGAATACACTGGTGATTAGCTACAGGGCTAGCGGACTCATCATCTTTGAACAATTCCCTAGGGAGAGTTACTGAGGCTGGAAAATTAGAGACACAACTGGTGTGATCTACAAGGCACACAGGATGTGAGGGTGATCTGGCTGTGACATCTATCACCCCATTGATCGCCAGGGTTGAGCTGGCTGATCCTGCTGGCTAGGTGGGTGTCCCCTTCCTCACTCGCCACTCCATATGTGTCCCTCCCAAAGCTGCACACTCAGTGGAAGAGGAAGACCATCCCAGATAGAGGAAGTGTGCCATTCTTCGGTCAAGAATATACGATAGAAGGCAAAAGTGGGCTGAGACAAAATAAACAGTCATAGAATGAAGCCAGGCAGATAGACAGGCAGCCAAAAAGAGTAGAATTCAATGAGCAGTTCAGTTGCTACTGGGTATAACTTTTGCCCAGTTGTGTTTTTACACTGATTGACCTAATTCGTATTAACTGGACTAATACGTGGACGAGAATCCAGTTATCCTTCAAAGCACATAATTCACTAAATTTTGTAATGAAGTTCTCATCTCAAGAAATGCCTATTTTGGAAGAAATACATACTTAACCCTGATGTGGGGGGTAATGTGTTTGATTCAAATGCTAATTTACATGTGGGTACTCTTCATTGGGGGGGAAAATGACAGACTGACGTAGAAATTGAACAGAATGAACTTATAACTGAACATGTATGAAAAACACATAACCTTTAAATAGAGTGATCCACCTAGGTCTGCTTGTTACTGGAGAGGCACGTTGCTCATCTTAAAAAAAATAAAAAAAACAAGCCAAGAAAAATCCTGAAGGTTTAACACAAGGGTGGGATGCTTATAATCCTCCACATATTGTAGGATTACAAATAACAGCTCTTCTCACCACTAGCTGTGTTGCTTAGGGATGATGGAAGTTGCAGTCCAACAGCATTCAGATGACCTAAAGTTGTCCACTCCCAATTTATTAGGATAAGGTGAAATACCACTCAACTGGATAAAGTGAAATAGCATTGAAGCTGCTGAGTGAGCAGAGGGTAAGCCTTGGCATGTCACTTGGCAGCTAGTAACATCAAGGTAGGTATCATTGCTCTATCCTCTTGCAGATCACCACGGTAGAGCAGGGTGTACAGAATGGAGTTTGGCTTCTCGTACCCACTATGCACATGTGCTCCATGATATATCAAATGGAGAATACCTGCTCTCTTACTGAATATTCTGGGATCTACTGGGTTGTGTTTTAAATTGTGTTTTTAAATTTTTCCATGCACTGTTAACAATCCATGGGCTGTACAGTTATAGCCAGCAAAGAATATGGTCATATCTTAATGGTAAGTAAAATGGATGCACTAGCAGTTAAGACTATCCAAAGATATAGTAAGAATATAAAATCCTGTTAATCACTGGTAGTCTAAGAACAAAGGCAGAACTTGGGACATTTCAAGCTGTGCATTTCATAACAGTGCTATAGTGCTTCAGCAACAGCAGTTACCATCAGATGTTATTCTTCATTAAGTTCTTCCTGTGACCCTTCAGGAGCCCTGAGTGCCAAAATGATCAGGGTAAATCAGTGTGAGTTGTTTTGCATCAACGAAGTGTTTATCACTTGTTCTGCTCAGTTCTTCCTTTTACTCTGTTTACCCAATCCTAAAGCCCCTGTTCTCTAAACAATGCTTGCCAATATTTGGATTCTGTCCCAATATTTAAGCCAGTAAAACCTGCTGCATAACAACATCTGAGATTCAAAGAAGAAACATGAGACTGTGGGGAAGAACCACAGAGACCTCTGGCTGTTATCACTGTTGAATTTTCCATTATCAGATAGATAAGCTTCTTTGCATGCTAAAATAGAGACTCTGCTCACACAAAATTGGGACTGGTATAATGAAAATGTCCAGAAAAGCTCTAGATATGTCAATGTAGATCTCCCCACCTCACAAGTGTGTATTCTTTTTTAAAAAAATTTAGATCTCTCTCTCTCTCTCACACACACACACACTTATATTTATATACTCTGTGAAAAACTAGCAAAATGTCACCAATTGTCCAGACAAAATATGCAAAATATGCAAATATGATCTATGGACAGAAATCCATACACAATTGGCAGAGCTCAGATTCAATTTTATCCTAAATTGCCAAAACCTGAAGTACTTTCCTAAACCCTGAATATCATTAGGTAATGTATTTTTATACTGTTGCTGTGCTGATTATTCCTCACCCTGTATGCCCATATCCATTCCTAATCAGTCCTTGCCATGTCTGAAATATATTGCAATTACTTCACTTGACCAAAGTTAACCAATCCATGGACATTCCAAGTCCATCTAAAGGCAAATCACAATGTATTGTATTGTATCGTACTGTATTGTATTGTATTGTATTGTATTGTATTGTATTGTATTGTACTGTACTGTACTGTACTGTACTGTACTATACTATACTATACTATACTATACTATACTATACTATACTATACTATACTAATATTCCACCTTTTTCCTTGCACACAACTGAAGAAGGCATTCTTTACATCATCTCCATTTGTGACCTTTCAAATTTATAACAGTTGCCAGAGTAAGGAAGATAAAAGTAGAAGAACAAGGGAAGTGGGGGAGGCACATCCACTGGCAATGAATGGGAAGAAGGATGCTGTCGGGAGAAGACAGAGGAGAGTAGGAGCTGCAGGGAGACTCTTAGAAGGAGGGAGATGAAGGTAGGGCAGTAGATAAAAACACAAAGATGCAGCAGCAAGAGTGAATTGAACAGGAGACAGACATGCTATGCAGGCAGGAGCAAAAGCCAAAGAGGAGATAAGTGGCAAGGAATGGAAAGAGGGCTGTAGTTAGCTGAGCTCTGCTGCCAGCCAGATGGTTTTAGAGTCCTTGTTAGCATCATGTCTAATGTTAACAGTTGTCCAGTGGTGAGAATGTATTATCTTGCACGTAGAGACAACAATAGACAAGGCTTGGCCTTGCTTCCTCTTTGCTTAAACTGGAATGGCAGCTTTTCCCTGACTCTGTCAAGGCGCCTTTGCCATTCGACGCACAGCTCTGCCTTTCCCCAAAACACCACGCTTGTGTAATCAGGGCAAAGCCTTTCAGTTATTAAATAAACTCCCTGAATGGTTCTGGATTGTTATAATGGCTGAGAATCATCCAGTTGAGACCAACTTTATAAGAAAGTATAATATAATCTTTATTAAAACAAAAAACAGAATAAAGTATTGATTTTATAAATGTGTCCAAGTTCAAACAGATCTTTAGAATACTTTTCAACAGATTCTTCTCTGTTTATAACATCATAAAGTCACAGGCCTCTCTCTTTCACACACACAGCCTTTTGGCTTCCTCTTTGCCAAGCCTATGTTCTCAAATTTAGGCCACTCTCTCTGACCAGATTAAACAGCAGGGTTTCTATTCTATCCCTTCTCTAGGCTTTCTCTGAGAAAACACCCCGCCCATTCAACTATCCTCACTTTAATGAGAACTCCTCTGGCTGAAGGATTTATCCTTTGCCTTGAATAAGTTGATTCTTCTGGAAAGCTCTCTCTCTCTCTCTCTCTCAAACCAGTGTGCCGGCTATTAATACCTTGTCATTCAGACCTCCTCCCATCTTTCCCACTAAAGGGGCTGTGGCTTTTCTGCCACTCAGAATACCTCTCTCCCTATACTCTGTCATTTATGACCTCACTGGATACTTTTGCATTCATTTTGTAGTTGGAGACTGGGAAAAGATATAAAGGCTGAGAACCTACTAGCAGAATGGCTTTTTCTCTGTTGCTGACCTGCTGGTACTGTTCTCATAGCTGTTAGGTGGGAGATAGTGCACTTGTGCACTTTGATTTCTTCCTTTGCTTCTGCACTACATAACCTTTGGGAATCCATCTTCCTTTGGCCTTGTCTGGCAGGGAGGCACACCAGGTCAAGGGCTCCTCATATATCCAGTGATGAGGATTTGATTGTTGACCAAAGGATAGCTTGGACAGAATTTGTTTGGGGGGTGAGACAGAGGTGGAGTGAGAGCTGACAAGGAGACTGAGGGAACAGTCAGGAAGAACTACAAGATGGAGGAACCTGGGACAGTTGGGAAGCAGAGGGAGGACTAGTCTCAGGGAGAAGCAAGGTAGCTAGAGGGCACATGAGCAGTGGAAAAAGTAGCGAAAAACCTTGAGCAAAAGGAACAAAATTAGTGGGGCATTTTGTGCAAGGACTTTTTTTCACTTTTGTGTATCAGGCTACTGTACAGAAGCTGTGCTGCCTCCCTTCCTATCATGTCTTCCATACCTGCTGCAGAAGACACAGCAGGAGATGTGCTGCCTGCCCCCTCTTTCTCCTGATGTGCTTTCTTCACATAGGAATCCTGCTGGAGAAGGCACAGCAGAAGAAAACATTTAGTCTAATGACAAGTCAGCTCACTCAAGCCAAGTTCCCCTGGGATCAGCAGCTGCTACTTTTTCTGGTCCCTTTGAAAAGCATCTGCACATTTCTCTGGCCTGGCAATGGTGAGCTCTGATGATTTATGCTTTAAACTTGTTTAAAATTGGTGGTCAGAATAAAATTCTTAAGCTAGTGGCAACTTCAGCTCCATCAGAACACATCCCCTTGGTTTCAAAGAATTTTGTATGATAAAAGGGTCCCCAAACTAACTCGAGTCTCAATTTACATCATGAGTGTAGTAACATGACCCCAATGTAAACCAAGACTCACCTATATTTAGTTCCAGCTGATTCAACATTGTGTTTATACTCAAATTATATCAAAGTAAATGGCTGAGGGTTGGGCATAAGGATATCTCTTTTTGAAGTGAGCAGTAGTTGGCTGCTGGACAAATCTTTGTATTAGCATAATATCCAGTAGCTACTTTTCCATTTGTCCTGGGAATTGTGGTCATGGAGATTAATGCCAAAGACTGAAGGAGAGAGGCATATGGTTCCGATGGTCATCTCTCCAAAACACTCAAGCCTCTCATAAGCAGGTTTTGAGAATTTTCACACATAGAAAGAAATAGGAAAGCCAAGCTATGTATTTCTACTCTAATCTATTGACTACATCACTTCAACATGAGCTAAAAATGTGGTTTAGGATAAAAATGTGATTGTCAAAGAAACTCACAAATAAGAAGGCACAATTTAAAACTGTGCCAATAAGGAGAAAAAATATCAGGTGTCTAAAGGAACCAGAATGGTTGACAAAAGAACTCTCAGCTGACCTAAGTGTTAAAAGAAACATGTACAGGAAATGGAAGAATGGTGAAATAACCAAAGAGGAATTCAAGCAAATAGCCAGGAAATGTAGGTAGTCAGAAAAGCTAAAGCGCAGAATGAACTTGGGCTTGTTAAAAACAACAAAAAAGGCTTTTCTAGATATGTCTGCAGCAAAAGGAAAAACAAGGAAATGATAGGGTCGCTGCGTGCAGAAGATGGCCAATTACTAACGGAAGAAGAGAGAAGTCAGAACTACTCAACACCTTCTTTGCCTCAGTTTTCTCCCAAAAAGACAGAAGTACTCAACCTGAGGGGTGGGGAGCAGGTGAGGAAGGGGGGGGAAACGTAGCACAGAATGGATAGAGAAGTAGTACAGGAATACCTGGCTAAACTATACCAATTCAAGTTTCCAGAGCCAGATGAATTACATCCAAGGATATTAAAAGAACTGGCAGAAGTCATTTCAGAACCACTCACAATAATCTTTGAGAACTCTTGGAGAACAGGAGAAGTCCCAGCAGACTGGAGGAGGGCAAATGTCATCTCCAGCTTCAAGAAGGGAAAAAAAGAGGATCCAAATAATTATCAGCCAGTCATCCTGACATCAATACCAGGAAAGATCCTAGAGCAGATCATTAAAAAGTTTGTAATTACTTAGAAAGCAATGCTGTAATCACTAAAAGTCAATATGGATTTCTCAGAAATAAGTCATGCCAGATTAATTTCATCTCTTTTTACAACAGAGTTACAAGCTTGATAGATGAAGGTAATGCTGTGGACGTAGCGTATCTCGATTTCAGTATGGCCTTTGACAAAGTTCCCCACAACATTCTCGCAAAGAAGCTAGTAAAATTCAGGCTAGACAGGGCTACTGCTAGGTGGATTTGTAATTGGCTGACTGATCAAATCCAAAGGGTGCTCACTAATGGCTGCTTTTCATCCTGGAGAGAAGTGACTAGTGGGGTGCCACAAGCTGCTGTCCTGGGCCCAATGATATTCAACATCTTCATCAATGACTTAGATCAGTGGTTCTCAACCTGTGGGTCCCAGATGTTTGTGGACTTCAGCTCCCAGAAGCCCCAGCCACTATGGTCAATGCTCAGGGCTTCTGGGAGCTGAAGTCCAAACACATCTGGGGACCCACAGGTTGAGAACCACTGACTTAGATGAAGGAGTAGAAGGCATGCTGATCAAATCTGCAGATGACATCAAATTGGCAGAGGTTGCTAATAGGATCAAAGGACAGGATCAAAATTCAAAATGGCCTTGACAGATTGGAGAGCTGGGCCAAAGCTAACAAAATGAATTTCAACAGAGAGAAATGTAAAGTCCTTCACTTGCGCAGAAAAAATAGAATGCACAAATATAGGATGGGGGGCGTGTGGCCGGAAAATAGTATGTGTGAAAGTGATCTAGGAGTCTTGGTAGATCACAAGCTGAACATAAGTCAGCAGTGTGATGCAGCAATCAAGAAAGCCAATGCGATTCTTGGTTGCATCAATAGGAGTATGGTGTCTAGATCAAGGGAGGTAATGGTACCACTCTATTCTGCATTGGTTAGACTTCATTTAGAATACTGTGTCCAGTTCTGGGCACATCAATTCAAGAAGGATATCGACAAGCTGGAGCGTGTCCAGAAGACGGAGACCAAAATGGTGAAGGGTCTGGAAGCCATGCCCTATGAGGAGTGGCTTAGGGAGCTGGGAA
Organism: Iguana delicatissima; assembly: GCA_948472985.1. Classification (NCBI taxonomy): domain Eukaryota; kingdom Metazoa; phylum Chordata; class Lepidosauria; order Squamata; family Iguanidae; genus Iguana; species Iguana delicatissima. Next base: position 139,015 of record CAOKZL010002363.1, on the reverse strand, counting down.
TGTTTAGTCTGCAGAAAAGAAGGTTAAGAGGGGACATGATAGCCATGTTTAACTATTTGAAGGGATGTCATGTGGAGGAGGGAGCGAGCTTATTTTCTCCTGCTCCAGAGACTAGGACAAGGAGCAATGGATTCAAGCTACAGGAAAGGAGATTCTACTTGAACCTCAGGAAGAACTTCCTGATGGTCTGAGCTGTCTGGCAGTGGAATATGTTGCCTTGGAGTGTGGTGGAGTCTCCTTATTTGGAGGTTTTTAAGCAGAGTCTAGATGGCCATCTTTTGGGAATGCTTTGATGTGTGTTCCTGCATAGCAGGAGGTTGGACTGGATAGCCCCTGTGGTCTCTTTCAACTCTGTGATTCTACGATTCTGTAAGAACTGTTCTAGTTCCATTTCTTTATCCTGCTTCACTTTTTTTAAAAAAAATCCTTTCATATGGACACTGATAATGTCTTCCCAATAAAATCATGACTTTGTGGGACTGTGAAAAGTTGGATGAAGAACTACAATAATAGCTAATACTTGGAACTAACAGATTCATACATTTGCCCAGCATGTGGAAAAATGAAAACTCTTCACTGTTGTGGGGTTTTTTCTCCCTTTGGATGAAGGATGGAGATAAACCTATAGGAGAAGACAGGTGCTAAATCTTTATTTCCCGTGCTCCTACCCATTAAGATAAACTCCTAGGGAAGAGAAGACAATTTGTTTTGAGGCGCTATTCTGCTAAGCCTTCTTTTCTTCTCAAAGCAAGTTACATTTGATGACTCAGTGATTCCTTTCATTTTTTTTTCATCTGTATCTATAAGCTCAGTGCTGAGCAACAGAGTAAAAGACACTGAGCAGAATCTAACATTAGATTAGTTAAATCAGTAGGCTTAAATAAGTATAATCACATGTTAGATTGCAACCACTTTACTTTCTCTCCACATCAGAGCATGGTTTGGAGTGTGTTCACCTTCAAGTCATCTGTTGACATATGGTGATGCCATAAATTTCACAGGGTTTTCTTAGGTAAGGAATACTTAAAAGTAGTTTTACCAGTTCTTTCCTCTAAAATATAGCCACCACCACCTGATATTGATTGGTGGTCTCCCATAAAAGTATCAGTCAGGCTGACCCTGCTTAGGTTCCAAGATCAGACAGAATCTGGTGCCTTTAGGGTATTTAGGCCCTACTCTTTACTTAACCTTCTCTCTGCATTACAAAATCTTGAAAGTCAGTGATCAGAGTTCTGCATAATAGGTTTATGTGAACACTTCTACTTATTTTGCACTTACTGTATATCCCAAATTCAGGGTGTGTTTTCTCTTCTTGTTCAGAGTTTTCTTCCTGTCCCCTCCTTTTAATACTGTGATTATTTGGCAAAAGCCAAAGTTGGAGGGGGAAACAGAAAGAGAAGAGGGCTCAGGGGCTATGATAGATTTCCTCCTCAGGCTGGTCCCATAGTTCCTAGCCCTGGAAAAACCTGTCACTTCCATCTTGTCCTCCGGTTCCCCCTTTAAAATCCCTGTGATAATGGGGCTTCCCATTATCTAGACTTAGCTAAAAGGGGGACACTTCCCTCTTCTGGTAAACCAAGGGTTAATGAGGTCTTGGGATTAGATTACATTTTAGGTGGGTCAGCATCACAGGTCACAGGGTGAGAACTGACCAACCACAAAGAAGGAGGTGGGAATCTTGGAGATGCTTTGAGATCCTTCCAAGGACAGTTTTATAAAAATTTCTGGGAGGCCATGTGGCCAGAGAGACGGGAGAAGAACCAAGAGAGATGAGATCTGTGCCAGTCGTAGGCAGGCAGGCATGCCTGGCCTCCTGGCTTCTTTCTCCTAAGAACATCTGTGAGTACTAGAATAAAGTAGTTAGCCGCGTTAGGGCTTTTTATTATTTTGGAGACTGGCTGATCTTAAGAATGTATCTGTGCTTTTATATCTGTTTTTTGTAACTTCTTGTAGCTAAGTGTACCTGGGAGGGGGGAGCCTCTCATGTGTATTATTGTCTTGTTAATTTGCATACCTGATTAAATACTTTCTGTAAAACCTCTGTTTCTCTCCATTCCCACGTCAGCCTTTGGCACACGCTAGCTAGGACTTCTCACTCAGAAGTGGGGAGGTGGAAAGATCCTTAAGCTTAGAGATTGTTAAGTCTGGACAGTGTCTCACTGTACTGTCCCGTGATTCATAATTCAGTGAGTGGTGGCAGCAGGAATTGATGGCGCTGAGGGAATTGCCGGCCTTTGCCAGGGATGAGAGTCAACCTTGGAGGCTGGTATGAACCCCAATTTAACGCTGGAATCCCCATTCCAGTATGACAATCCCCCATTGGGTTTGGTTACTTCTTATTCACCAGCATCCATCACTTGTGATCATATGATGACAGTGGGCACTTTTGGCTTATTTGCCTCAACAGTCCTAGGCTTTCAGGTGACTGCACTGTGAACTGCTGAGTGTGTTAGCTTTGTGTTCTTTTTGATCAATGTAACCCTCCCTTGGTTCTGTGTCACCAGGTGGTACACCTCCACATTCTAATATGGGCTAACTGGCAAAATAAATTAATTGGCATAAAATATAAATTATATATACTATGACTGGAAACCATGTGGAAAAAGAGAACCTTGCTGAAAAACAGGCCAGTGTGGCCAGGTCAAAAGTTCACTAAAATTAGCTAGGAAGCTAATCCTCTCAATGAAAACAACAGGCAACCTGGATACAGCCAGCAAGGACCCCTGCGGTATGCATTTCCTATTGAAGCCTTGTCCAGAACCTCACCCAACCAAGACACTGAAACAGTCTATTCCAGACCCCTTTTGTTTACTCTGCCAGAAAGCAATTAACTCATTCCCCTTCAGAGAGGGAAATAAACCCTTGGTTTTGAGAAGTCAGATGCAGTCAGATGAAATGCTGGATCCCACTATGTTGCCTGAATCCTGATCTGGTCTGCCCTTAGACACAAGTCTAAGCCACATTTCAACTTCTTCACTCCTCCTCTGGACTAGTAATTATAACCCCAGATCCTCAGCCTCTCTATCCGTAATTTTCTTTCCTTTATCCTTCAGTTAGCTCTTGTCTTAATGTGTGCCTGTGTGTATCTTGTGTACTTGCATGAGTGAATTCCCCTCATTTTTAGCTTACTTTTGAATCTCTGGCTGGTTCTTTTCCTGCGTGAGCCCATAAATATTGGTAGAAAGGTCTTGTTCAGTTGCTCCCCTCTCGTTAGCCTCCTGATTTTGAGCTAATTCATCCCCCACTTTTGCAAGGAGGTATTTGGCATTGCGGGGTGGCCCTTGTGGCACCTAAGTTTCGGGGTAATATCTGCTGGGTTAATGAGGCTATCCAGAGTCAGTTTTACAAAATAACAAATAATGTAGCTTTATTCACAACATATATATTAATTGCTTTCTTAAGTTTCAGTTCTTAGTCCCAAACAATGAATACTATTCCAATTGACCTTTGTCAGACCTTTTCCTTAAATCAGTCAGAGATCCAATACTCAGTAACTCCCCTCAGACTCTCAACTGACAGCTCCAACAGTCTGTTACCTACTGTCAGTCCCAACTGTCTGTCTCCAACAAACTCTCTGTTCTTTTTAAGAACTCCTCCTTCTCACTGGAGCTCCTCCCTCTCTTCACAGAGTTTTCTGTGCTGGGATTGGTTGCCCTCAGTTAGTTTGCCTTTTTCACAGGGGCAATTATCATAAGCAAAAGGATCTCAAGAAATCCTTTCTGCTGTGGCTTATTTAAAAAAAGAGTGAGACAAATCTCATTTCAGAATGAGTCAGTGCAGACAATGGTTCCTTAGAAAATGCATTCCTATCTCTCCTCCCAAATCCCCCTCCCAAATCTCCCCTCCTCATGAGGTTGTCATAAGTATCCAGACAACATGATGGCATAGACTACTCCTACTATCTCCAGATCTTAATTTAAGGAAAACCTTATTAATCTTAACCATGGTTAACAACAACAACAACAACACTGACCTTGGCTTGCGAGGGGGATAGGAAATTGTTTCCAGGGAATGAACAGGATTTAGGGAAGAAGTACACGCTCACAAGACTGGCTATAGATTTTTTTTTTCAACAGTTAACCAAGAGAAACCAATGTGTTTCCACCAACACAATCATCATGGAAAGCTGCAACAGGCGTTTGGTCATAGCCTACACAATAACATACCTGAAAGGATAAGATATCCCTAAGTACATTCCAGAAAGCACCATTTCTAATAAAAAGGAGCTCATAAAAGACACTGGGGAAAGTGATAAGAGCAGTCTGTGCCTTTATCTTTCAAAAACATTCATTTGAAAGGATCAATACTTGTCACAAGCACAAGTTAGATTTGAAAACAAATTAAGCCAAACAGTATATATCATGCCATCTTTAGTTATCTAACATCAATTTGAATGGCACTGACAGGAAAATACAAAGCATTCTATTGTTACTATTCAAAAAAGATTTCCCTCCCTTTGATTCTACCCAGCTTGCCTTTTTTGCTTGTTTGCTTGCTTGTGGTGAAACCAAAAAATGGGAAAAGTAGTACCTTACTGGATCAGTATTGTGGGTACAATGGTGAATAAAAAAAATAATAATTTGCTTTTCTTTATGGCCCTTTCCTAAGCTGCAAGAACAGGAAAGCACCTCTCTCCAAAACGGCAGGTCCACACTGCTAGAGGGTAGGCTCTCCAAAAAGCTGGAAACGCACCTCCTGCCTTACCCTTTGCTTGCTGAAGGTGCACCTTCTACTTCACACTTTCAATTTGTATAAATCATGGGAAACTGCTGAGCCACTTCAGTAGCAGTGAACATATTTCCATCAGCATGAGTTGGTCCTTTATTTCTAGTCTGCAGAAGAGGATAAACAAGTTTTATAGAGGAAGATTTCAGCCAAAGGGAGCTGCCAATTTTTCAAGTCTACTATATTAAAGTTTATTATTGACCCTGCAAATGCCATTTCCGTGTATTTCTCCCTGAGCAGTGCTGCAAAAGCATCAGCTAAATTTTGCAACTGCTGTAGTCTTCTGAGATAAAGACACAAAAAGGAAAAAGATGCTAATTTTTAAGTATGACTTTATTTCCGACCAAACAGGAATAATATAAGGAAAATTTCTGGATACTTTCCCCTTTTCATATAATACATATGAACACAATGTATGGCTCAGCTGGGAAACAGGGAAGAAAAAAAATCTGCTTGTAAGACTGCTTTGTCCAGCCATTATTTTTTTAAACAGAAATAGGAGAGAAAGAGAAAAAAGGAATGGAAAATAAATCCGTGCAATAAGTCCTCAAAAGTTTGTTATAAAACAAGGAGAAATACATACACAACACAATTTACTTGGGAAGGGAATGTGCTCTAACCTTTTCCCTTTCACTAGTCCTCTGAAAAGCTGCAGTCCTGTATAGCTGTCCAGCCATTATGCCCACATTTAAAGCAGAGGTGGTCAAATGTGGTGCTCCAGCCATGATCAACAACTCCCATAATGCCTACCCAGCACAGCCAGTAGCAAGGAATGATAAAAGCTGCAGTCTAGCAACTTCTGGGTGAAGACACCTTTACTCACCCATGACCTAAAGAGTCAAAATTTATTTCAGAGTTCCAGACCACAGAATTCATTTCAAGCTGAGTTTTCAGAGGTTAACACTGGGGTAAATGATAGGAAATAACTGGTTAGTAATGGCAGAGTCTACGCCACAGTGTCCAGAGCCAACTGTTGCAACACATTGGTTGAAATGTTTAACATTCCACCTTTTGTCTTCACCCTCAGAAATGCCTGTGGGATATCAGTGCAAAAAAAATGTAGACTCAAACTATGCATTACACAGAACTGCATGATTCTTTCCTTTGTGGTTTTCAATCCAAATCAACCTGGGCAAGCTATAAATCATACTGGGAGAGAAGTGTTTTAGTTCCTTCCAGCTCAGTACCAGCCTTTTCATCCACTGAATTTAAAAAAGATATAGGATTCCCAGCTCTCCTTTACTCTCCCGCTCCCAATGAATGAAAAAGCTAAATTTTTGTCTTTAGACATGAAAACAAAAGAAAAATGGCGCAGAGGAAAGAATGGTCAAATGCCACATAATAGTTATGTGAGATTTAAGCAAGAAAAAGGTTAAACAAAAACAAATTATCCTCTATAACAGAGTTCAACTGGGCTGCTAAAAATATATTTCATTTCACAGAACAAAGAGGTCACAGAGCAACATTACCAAAATGGAAGAATCTATGAAGTGAAAATACAAACTATTACCATGACAAACTTAAGAAAACTATCTAGTGGATTTTGAGCTATTGAAGAAAACAACAAAGCAATAGTTATTCACTAGCAAAACAATAAATGTTCTGAATGCAGCTAAAATATATCTGCTTTATGCCAGTATAGCATCCTTTTAAAAAAATATTTGTAAAAAGAGAGAAGTCTTGAAAATTTGCCAACATTTACTCCCAAACAAATTCTTGAGATTTTTAGAATTTCTTTTTCAGTATCACGTAAATATGTTCCATTTTGAAAGAAAAAAATACAGCTCTCAATCTCTGTTATATAAAATTGTACTTTTTAGGGAATAAGATTTAACCAATTTACTGCATTTATTTAACATCTGACACGCACAGACTGGGCAGGTATCTTTGGCTCACTGTGTGAACACAAAAATGCATACAGAAATGTTATGCAGCTGCTCAGATTATTAAAAAACCCTGCAACAAACAAGCAATTCTCCCTCTCACAAATGATGATTCTAAAGTTTCTGTACATTCTTGTGCCAAAGTAAGCATCCTAAGAAAATAATCCAATAAGCTGCTAGTTTTTCTGAAAACTTCCATTTATTACCCTTGATGGCTTATTTCTATTTCTTTTACAATTCCAATCATTTAGAAAACAATTGAGTATTTTATGGAGAACTTGCTTCCCAAACTTTGTATACAATATATTTCAAAGGAAAGTCTACAAGCCAATGTTGTGGTACACAGGGCTTTCCTCGTCAGAGGTGAAGCCAAGAGCCAAGCAGAAGCACAAGCCAAAGTGCAGCTGTAGTTCAGCCACTCAGGTTTGCCTCTGGTCGTTTCCGACTATTATTTCTGACTCCTTTTTCACACACCCTCTGAAATAAATGTCTAAATTCCCATCAGGATAGTGTAAGGAACTGCAGTAATGCTACAAATACCACTCAACCCAGCCAAACAAAAGATAAGACCCAAACAAGTAATTCCTTTTCTCACAGAATGACACTATTCAGACAGGAAGGAAATGGGGCGGGGGAGAAAACTGCCTTATAGAAAGGCTATCTTGTGACTTCAAGGCACGAACATTTGGCCTAAAGTAATATCGGAAACTGCACATCACATCTATAAGGTTGGTCTCGAAAATAAAACATCCCCTGAAATTTTACACAAGTGGTAACAAACAAATTGACATATTTTCTTGAGGCTGCAAGCAACCACTATTGCCTAAGAGCAAAGAAAAAAAAAATTACAAATCCACCACTCTTTCCTGCTTAGCCATAAAGTGCTGGTCCAGCAATGGAAAAACAATCTATGTAAATCGGCATATATAAGATATTGCACGACGTTTGAATATGATGAATGTGATGGCAGAGGGTTCAAGAAGCGATAGGAAGGTAGGAAAACAGAGACCAAAGGATACATGGAATCCAAGGAAGTGATGGATTGAGGAGACACTGAGCTCCGGAAGACAAGAAAAGGCTCAGGGGACAGGATGTAGAACATCCGCCCTTGAGACTGGCCAAGTTGCCATGATGTTACAGAATGTTCACAGACTGAAATCTCACACAGTGCCTATGGATAGAGGCCAGTTTTACTCATGGAGAACAACTATAAAGATTAAATAGTTTCCTCTCTCCATAGGCCTTATTTGACTTTTCATTCTATGAAAGTCCTGTAACATAATTTGTTTTGTTTTAATTAACACAAGCAAAAGATTAAATATTGACACACCAAGATAATAACTAGGTGAGCTGGGTCAACATTTTAAAATAGGTAAGTTTGGCCTGCTCTGAATTCAACCCAAAGTTAAAGAAATTTTTCCTAGCAGATCTCTGAAATGATCTTTGTGACAATAATTCTCTTTAGGTGAAAACTAAGCAGAGTTAAATTGAGAGAAGTCTTCACATAAACTGTACGTACTGTCAAAGAACAGCATCGAGAAACATGAGATTTTTATATACAGCTGTCTCTCAACATTCATGAGAGTTCAAGGTGCAGGACCACCATGAAAATTAAAAAATCGCGAATTCTGCACCCAGAAAATGAAGCTGAGTTTATAAGCTGGTTGCACTAGTAACTAACCCAGTTTGTCACACCTCCTTCTCTTCCTCCCCCCATCTCTCATCTTTCAAAAAGATGCCCACCCCAAATTCACTTACTGCACACCTAAGAGGAGGCAAACTCAAACCAGTATTAAAGACATTGGCAGCAGCCACCACGATCAACCACCTTTCCCTACCTATCCTGCCCAGTTCCTCTCCACCTCACCTCCCCTGAAAAATCATGCAGCCAACTTCATTTACTCCACAACTCTGTTTGTCCCTGATTGGCAGAACAAGCAAACTAAGATCTGCATTACAAGGTTTCCCAAACAGTCATCATGATCCATCTGCCTCTCTAAGTTTCTCCTGCTCAATCCCTTTCCCTCCCCCTTCCTGCAAAAAGCCGATCACATTGTCAGAGGAGGCAAACACAGACTGGTACTGCAGACACTAACAGCAGCCACCACTATTCATTACCGCCCCCCCCCGTTTCCCCTCCTTGGAAAAAGCATGCAACCTACTTCACTTACTCTACAACTCTGCTTGTTGCAGATTGTCAGAGAATGACGGGGCGAAGAGCTAGAAACTCGCAAATAAATTCAAGAACACTGAATCTATGAATGTGGAGGCTGAACTGCATTTATATAAGGATGTTTCTGCAAGGTTCTATTTGCTTCCAATTTCATGAATTCTCTGCATTACATCCTTGCATTGCATTTTGGGGCCTGGAAAGGGGAGAAAAACTCTAACTTCTGAAAAATCTTGAAACTCATGTTACTTTGATAAAGCATTTTGCAGATGTGTGCCTTAATATTCCAGTAATAAATTTCACCATGTGCTCCATAAACATTCCTCAGTTGTTTCTTGAAGGCCTTTTACTTGAGCTTTGCCCGTACAAAAAAATCTCAAATTATGTATCAGTCCTATTCTCCCCTCCACCCCTGTCCACATGCTGCACTGAATCTCTTTGCACTGTTAAATATTTATTAGTAACAGTGCATGACCAAGAAGACATGACCAAGAAGACATGGCCAAGCATTCATGCTGGACTTGGTTTACTGACCACAGATTCATATTTTTCAAGGATGTTTTGAGAACCCTTCCAAAGCAGACCTCCAGATTTCAGCAATTTCAGAGTTGAGAAAATCAACCCACATTTGGGACTGAAGAAATATTGACTTTCCAGGGGCCATTTCCATTCCCACAGAACATAGTGAGTCATGCATATTTCTTTCCAGTACTTTCACCCTAGTGATTATATATTGCTAAATCAAGCCAACTGTAGATTATATAATAAACAAGATCTTCTGCAAGATAAAGAAAGACATGTCCCACAGGTGTATGAGGCAGCTAAGCTAGAGAGACACACAGCTGTTAATACATTGTTTGTTATCTCCCCAGGCGTACAACATACTACTGCAGGAGCAGAGGAAATTATGCACTTATAATTCCTACTCACTTAACAATCTTAACACATCGATAGAAGTTGTGAAGCTCAATTTCTTCTCCCCAGGAATATTTATCAAGTAGTTAGTACAGGATCAGCCTTGAAAGCTTTTATACTCTCACCATCATTACAGTTTCCAAAACCTTGATCCCAAACATGGAATAACGGTGGAAAACTTGTCATGTTAGAAAGCCAACTTTCTGCAAAAGCTGTAGTCAGAAACAATTGAAAGTAGAGAAAGAAAGAGGCTGAACCTTTGTTCTCCACAACTGTCCACCCAGTTAGACTTGTCCAGCTGGACTTCAAGTGGACAGTAAACCCAGGCAGAAGAGATGTGATTGGCTGGCCAGTGGGGGAGGGGGCTGGATATGTTCAGGGAAAACCAGATGGTAGGGAAAGGATTCAACACCATTTTCCTGATAAAACTCTGGAATTTTAAGACCTGAGTCATGCAACATCTTGTCTGCTTAAGATTTTAGTATCTTATGACTCCCTTCATCAATCCAGATGTTCTTCCCCATGGGCCACTTCTTTATTTTTAATTTATTCTCCTGAAACTGCATCATTTGCTCATCATCATCATCATCATCGTCGTCGTCATCATCATCATTTATATTCTACTTTTTTCCCAGGTTGGAACTCAAAGCAGCGTACAACAATCAAAAAGATAGTTAAAACCCACAGAATACAAAACTTGAAACATAATTAAACAATCAAAATGAATTAAAACAGTGTTAAAATACACAATTAAAAACACATGCCCATCAGCAACACAATTAGCAATATCCAGCACATTTTCTCAGACAAGCCACATATAATCACACATCAAACGCCTGTCAGAACAAAAATGTCTTTACTTGATTGTGGAAAAACAATAGGGAGGGTGCCAATCTGACCTCTCTGAGAAGGGAGTTCCAGAGCCTGGGGGCAACCACTGAGAAGACCCTCTCCCCTGTTCCCACCAGATGCACCTGTGAAGGTGGTAGGACAGGTGAAGGCCTCCCCAACAGATCTCAAAGCCTGGGCCAGCTCATAAGAGAGAATACGGTTCTTCAGATAAACTGGACCTGAGCTGTGAAGGGCTTTAAAGATCATCACAAGCATTTTGAACTGTATCCAGAAATGGACCAGCAACTAATGGACCTGCAACAAGGGGGTTGGGGGATCCCTGCAGCCAGCCCCAGTTAACAACCTGGCAGCAGCTCTTGTTTCAGGACAAACTATTATCAACACTTGTTTAAACCATGAATTGCATCTATAACTTTCTCTTCCATAGACATACACAGGTATTCTGCGCTTCATGAATATAGTTAACTAGCATATATACCCAGTGCTGCCCAGTATTTTCTCATAGGTAATACTTGTTAGAAATACCTTAGGAATTACCTTACCTTACCTTACCTTAGGAATTAAGATGGGGTTGAAATACACAGAGATCCTGTGTGTCTAATTCCCCAAACTGTCTTGTCCAGTACCTGTAACTTTTCATCATACTCCCTAATGCAATCTGCATTCAGAGTTGTTAACATAAAGAGGTTTGGTTTCTGAGGGAATACACTGCCTTCCTTGCTACCGGGCCCCATCTCCATAGCAACTGACCAGGCCCAAGAGCTCAGACAGGTCCCTCTAAAGGTCCCTCCCCAAACTGCAAACCCCAGGATTCCACAGAATCTTCTTAGGCAGCCAATCATATAAGGTCTTCTCTGCCTGACACAGACAAACAGACAAGCTGTGACTTTTGTATATGAGATAGTAGGAGGGAGGGATGAAGACCATGTTCACTGATGCCACTTCTAATGTCACTACATCCCCAATTCTCCTGGGAATATTAAGGAGAAAGGGCAAGGGGCAGCCCTGTTTCGCCTCCCTCATGTGTTTACTGTATCTATGGGGGGTGGTGTGGGGGGAATGATTCAACAGGCTGTAGTTGATCACTTAACAAATATCATTCCTTGACTTTCATTCTAAGTATTCTTCTACAGTGAACGGACAATAATTCAAATGAATAACAGCTGAAACTATACAGTGAAAAGTTTAATACACGAGCTATATTTGGTTCCAGTTTTTAATGAACACTCACTAGAAATCAGGAAATAGCCTCTCCTCTTCCATAGAGGCACTTGGAATAGTGTGGGGTTTGGGAAGGGGGACTACAACCACATCCTGGCTGGAGGACTGTGGGAACTTTGGTCCATTTTTTTAAAGAATGCTGGGCACAATTTATTCAAAGTACATTATAGTAGTCATATGTTAACAGCAATCATTTCAGTACTTCTGTATTACAGTAAAGTCTCGATTATCCGTCCTTCGGTCATCCGACATTCCGGATTATCTGACGTCGTGGCTGCTTGGGGGCGTGGCTGTAGGCATTTCCACGCCCCCAGACATGCCCAGACACGCCCCCAAACATGGCGGCCGCTACGGGCCTCCGGATTATCCAACATTTTCGGCTATCCAACTATCAGCCCGCCCGTTTATGTCGGATAATCGAGACTCTACTGTATTAGTATTAGTATTAGTATTCTATGGCACCAGTTAAAGTTGCACTTTACTGCATAAAAAGGAGAAAAAGAAAAGATTCCTAACAGGTATGAACAATCTAGAATCTGATGGTTAGGAGATGCCATCCTTGGAAATACTGCAGGGAAGTTTCAAAGACTGAACAATAATGAATACAGCAAGATACCAAGCTATTTTTGCTTCCCCTTCAAATACTGAAAATTTTACTGGATTTGAGACAGAGGTAACAACAGCCAGTTTAGATACACAGCCATCTCTAATATGCTTAGACAATCATTTACTCTTTAAAATGTCATGTTAAAGTAGTACAGAAGCTAATAAAAGAAGAGTTGAATCACATGTCTTGCCAATAAGTCTAAGCCTTTTCCTCTTAGATAATTTAGTTCCTTTTCAGTTGAGCTGATGGAACATTTCAAAATGCATATATTTTGAAAGAATTACTTTACTTTGGAAAGTTATCAAGCTGAAATTAAGAATATGAAATAATTCTGGAATGTTACAGCAGTGCTTTTTGGATCAACATACAAGAATTTTGAAAATTTTGCCAAAAACTGGAATGGATGGATGGAGGAGGAGGAGGAGGAAAATTCCAGAATCCTTCCAACACATTAAACAGAGGAACTTTCATTATGCTCGAGTGTTTCTGCTAAGGTAAAGAAAATGAAGAATGGAATTAGAGTCTTTACATTTCTCAGAGCAAAAGCCTATACATGCTTATTTACAAAAATATAAAACAACTATATTCAGTTCCTTTATTAAAACACAGATTTTAACACATGCACACATGTGCATGCGCACACACACATCTTGCCTTTAAAACATATGTCTGCATGATATAAAAAGCTCAGGCCAATCTAAAACTGGCCAGGTGACAGCCCTAATTGGAATTGTTTCCAAGAGATAAAATAACATCAATATGAATTTCACTGATGCTGCCCAGGTTTAATAATAGAGATTCACTCACATTACCTTGTTGGAACAGATGTTAGGAACAGTATCACCAGTGTTTACTGGCATGTAAACAACACAGTTAAAACATCTCATATCCACATACTCACCAGTCCTGCAATGGGAGTCGACAATCTATTGATCTTTTTGACCAATCCAGGCTTTATGGAATTCAGTAACCTGTCACAAGAAAGAAGTGTGGCATATGAATAATCAGTCATAAGACCTGATTTGTAAATTGCTTATTCTCAATAAAAAGAGTACAACTGCACTGAAATCTTAAGGCTATTGACTTAGAACAAAACTTACATAAGCCAACAAATAACACCATTGTCTAACTTCAGATCACTATCTCTAGCTTTGTCAAGAGTGCCCTGAACTGGAAAGCCTGAGGAATGTGCTGGTGCACAAATCCAGCCTGTGAACTATATCCAGCTTTGGCCAAGGAAGCTCTGGCACAGAGACCAGCCATACCAAGAAGGACACTTATTTACCAAGATCAGTTAGAGGAACTACACATTCATATACATGTATGATGATGGGTGTAATAACATAATATTATTATATAGTACATAATACATGATATATAACACATAACTCTATTGTTACAGAGTTACATAGATGATACACATATATAAAACTATAAAAAATGTGATCAGAGAAAGAGAAAGTGCTATATGTTTGACGTACCCCTCAACTAATAATCTCAGGCTGGTTTGTAATCATAAAACTCCAAGACAGTCAATCAAATAGCAATCCAACAATAATTTATACAATTTCTACCAACAGAGTTGATAATAAAAAAACAACAGCAAATTAAAAATGAAATGCCTGACAGGAGAGGAAGGCCTTAGCTTTCCACTTAAATCTCTATAATGAGGCAGTTTGACGTATCTCTCTATGGAAGGAAGGCCACTAGAGAGAGGTTGTTTCCTTGGCAGTTTCCCAATGCATGATTATAGTGATGGCACCAGAGAAGTTCCTCTTATTCCTTGACATCTGGACAAGAATATATGGGTTAAGCTGCTGGAGGTCCTCACTCATTTAGGGCTTTAAAAGATACATACCCGTCTTTTATTGTCAAGACCCCAAAACTGACTGGCAACCAAGACAGCTGAAGTAGTGCTGGAGTAATGTGTTTAAAGCATCCAGTCAGTGAACTTATGGCTCTATTCTGCACTAAGTCTCCAAATTTCTGCACTAAGTAAATTCTGTTGTCTCCAAATGTGCATATAACACAACAAGGCAAAAGATTACCAGAGCATGGGTAACTTAAACCAGACTGCATGAGGAAAAGACAGACACTGAAGTAGTTTGTTGGAGTCATTTCCAACTTCTCTCTGAACTATGGCCAAGGTTATCCACGACAGACATGCTACGTACTGTCCCAACAAATGTAATTTATAAAGGAAGAAAGATTGTTAATTTCTGCTTATAATATTGAGAATGCCTGTTTTTGTAGGTACTGGATAGTATATAAGCTAAAGCAGATTATAGTCAATGCTTGCATCTGAAATCACTTAGGCCTCAAGTGACAGAGCTGGATCTGGGTGTACCTCAGACTAAGAACTTCCTCCTACTGAGACAAGTGAAGTCTCATTTAGAACAGATTGAACACAACGTAACTGGCTAAACAAACTGTCTACTAACAGATCATCCATCTTATCTAGACTGAGTCAAAGGATATAGGCTTTCATCTAGTCCACTGCACAATCAAAGTACTGGTTTAGGACAATCACTGCTTCACCAACATTTTGTGGGAAGGACAGGCATGGAGCATCCTCCTCCTATCAACAGCATCTCACTCTCTCCATCACACAACCTTTCCCAGCTGTTTCATGCAGGTGTTAAAGAGGACAAAGGAGAGCCTCAGGACACCAAATGGATTCTCCACAATGGTGAAAAGTTCCCCAATGCTACCTTTTCAAATTAATTCATTAACATTTAATGAAATCTATTTATTAAAAGATTTATACCTCCACTTACATCTGAAGATCTCATGGTGGTATACAATAAAATCAATTTTCAAAAATTAAAATGTAAAAAAGTAAAAAATAATTTACAGTCTAAAACATTTTAAACTAATAAATTTAATGACAAGTTAAACACTGAAAACCATGTACTCATACAACTGGAAAAAATGTACACAGCGAAGGCTTTAACAAAAAGGCATGTTTTAAATTAGTTCCAAAATGAAGCCACTGTCAGTATGTATTGAGTTTCCAAGCAGAATAGGTGAGGCCATATTTCATGCCTTCCCACAGTATGTGGCCCCCACAGATGGGAAGCAAAGGAAGGCCCCTCCAACAAACCTCAATTTTTAGGTGGGTATAGGGAGAGGTGTTTCTGCAGTTATTGTGATCCCCAGCTAGGTATAGTTGTAAATGGTATCACCAGCACCTTTAATTTGGACTGGCAGTATATTGGTAGCTGAGCAGGAGCAGCTTGTTGGGATCAGGCTTGTAGATGAGTTTGCTTTCCTGTCTAAGTAACCCAGAGACTGCTCTTGCTGCTTCATGATGGCTATGAACCTGTATCATCTTGTTCCCCTTTTGCCTTTACTCTGTCTCAACATCAGTTCAAAAGAATCTGATCTACCAGATCTCATTTGCAAGGAACTGAAGACCTGGTGATGGAAGAAGAACAACATGACAAATTGGAACTATGAAAACAAAGGAAAAGACTATACAGGCTATCTTCATCAAACTGAAATTGTCTCCATATGCCACAATGTGTAGCAGTAGGCCTAGTAGTGACGTTTAGGTTCTCCTCTCCTCACACTGAAATACCACATGATGACTGATGGTGCTACAAGTTACAGTACCTTAATGAAGAGAACTCATCATATAGAGACTATTTCTGAATTTCTCAGCATCTTGAAGGTGATGTGTGGATGAGATAGAGGATAAAGGAAGAGGATGGCAACAAATATGAGGGAATGGGAATGTAAAAATTGTTAGGCCAGGAAATTGACAAGAAATGTGGAGA
Source organism: Iguana delicatissima (assembly GCA_948472985.1). Taxonomy (NCBI): domain Eukaryota; kingdom Metazoa; phylum Chordata; class Lepidosauria; order Squamata; family Iguanidae; genus Iguana; species Iguana delicatissima. Next base: position 122,863 of record CAOKZL010002363.1, on the reverse strand, counting down.
CAAAAGAATCTGAAGGACAAAAAAAAATGGGAGGACATGTCTCTGAAGATAGGAATGTAATAAAATGGACATAGTTGGAAAATTCCAAAGCTTCAAGATTTCAGAGATAGACTGACTGTAAGCTTAACGTCCTTTTAAACTAAATTCCTAAGATTAAAGAATCAAGGTTTAGCTTTGTCCAGGTCACACATAAAGCCTCTTAAAAATCTTGAGCCAGCGGTTAAATTGTTGGGTTTTTCCATTCTTCCTCCCAGTTGAATACTGAGGTCAGGTGTTTAGCCATTCCACACATTGGTTCCCTTATTTTTCAAACAGCGAATTCAACATTTGTTTCAAAGTCACTGATGGGGAAAAGCTAAACATCAAGTAAAAATGAAAGCAATGAGCACCTTTCCTTTTAAAACTACAGAATTGTTAGGTTAGGCCTAACTATAATTTCTAGGCCCAACCAGAATAGCCTCATTGAATTAGTTACCAGATGGCAAGTTGATACTTATGGTACTAGCAACTGGAATTAGGCCATAATTTCTACCTAGTCTTGACATCTGTCAATTTTAGTCCAGCTGAGCTGCATTGCAACATAACTGTGACGTTAGGAGGGTTTGTGTTAAGTTCCCTGTTAAGTTCACTGCTAACCACTAAGGCACATTGGTGGAGCACTCAAAGGGAAGACTCCACAGCTTCTAGAAAGATCAATCTTGAAATCTGGCAGTTCATTTACAAAACAATAATTGGAAAGAATTGTGAACTGCCTTCCAGTGATGCCACAAGTGCAGCTGTTGTCCTTACAACAAAAGATCCACAAGGACTGTGCCTGGAAAACTGGAACCCTTCTCTACAAGTAACTTGCTTTCGCCATTTGAATGCTTGTTAAAACAAGGATTCCTATACAACAAAAGTGTTTTTTCAAGGAAATGTCATATGGCTGTTGAAAACTGCATCATCTTAAAGAGTAAACTACACCATCTCAAAAACAAGGTGGGTTTAAATTTGCCCTCTGATTATCTATACAAAAGAATGACTGTGTGACATGTTACTAATTTAATATTTATCCCATAAGGTTCCAGGGAAGGCATGGGTGCTTGACTGCTGAAAAAATGTATGCCATTTTTATGTCTGGCATCTGGATGCTATCTTTTGCTACATGTTATGGAGTAGCTTTGACTAATTTGTATAGATAGATGCTATGTACACTGGAGTCTCAATTCAGTGCATTGTCCCAGTTCAGTTCATATTCATATTCAATCCATATTCTTCATCACTAAGAATATGATTCACTAATACCTATAGCATCTAAAGTCCAGTAGCAAAAGGGTTCAATGGGCAGTGAGAACCCTTTCACACTACAACATTACAGCACTATGGTTCCATTGTAACTGCTATAACAACATCTTACAGAACACTATTATTTGTGGGGAGACAGGGGAGCTCTCTACCTTAGAATTCTCAATACCCTTCTCTAAACTACAAATCCCAGGATTCCGTGGATGTTGCCCTGATAGTTAAAAGTAGAATCAACTGTCTCCTGGGAAAGGGCTCTAGTTTTTTTCCTGAAAGAATTGTATGCCTCAGAAAAACATATGATTTTCCAGCCCACTGATACTTCTCCTGTGTGTGCCCATGGTGTCACATAAGGATTCACACTCACCTATGAAACTCAGAAACAGGGAATTATAGTATCCAAGTAGAAAATCCAGCTACTGAGGTACACAGTTAAATAAATGTAAAAACACATTTCTTTTACACGTGCTACAATTTATTCATTTACTATGTAAACATATCACACACTTATCCTCCAGATATATAATGGCAATTTTACCAAGCAATGCTAAACTATGTTAAGACTTTCCAGAACTAACAAGGATCCTTTCATGCACTGCCTAAACTTCTACAATGTAAAGTATTGCAGAAAGGGGTACAAAAAGAGCAGAACTTGTTCATATCTTTAAGGAAGCATAAACTATAAAACCTGACTTCATGATTTCCTGCTGCATTTCAGGCACAACTACCAAAACAAAAACAAAAAAGACCTGGCGGTCCTAACGCAAATGACAAATGTTGGAAGCTGTCTGAAATAAATCTTTTAAAAATGTTTGCATTGGCTTCACTGAAGGTTAAGCAAGAGGTGAAGGGGAAGCAAGAAGAAGGGCTCCAGGTTTGCATTGGTAGGAAATGAAAAATGTGGTTAGACCACCGCTATTCAAGACTAAGGACAAAGGATTATGGGGAAGAGAAGAAGAATGGGGGGGAAATCCTCATTATTCAGCTCTTTACCTTAAGCAGCAAAATAGATTTTGGAACTTCCTTTTGGTATATTACTTTCAAAACAGGCTGGCTGTTTAAAATTTTTATTTATTCACTGAAAGCAACAAACTAATAGTTACAGAGTCTTTCATGAATACTCCTTTGAGATTTATGTTAGGTGAAAGGAAAGCGGAACCATGACAGCAAACTGGAACCATATTTAGACACAAGTGGAATAGTTTTTGTTAAATATAGAAAATGCAAAGTATGGAGAACAAACAAAGTCAACAAACAAAAGTCACTGCTGTGTGAATTCTGTTCTAGATAGAGCTTGGAAAGGTGATTTTGGGACGATAAGTCTCAGAATTCCCAGGTGGTATGACCACTGGCAATGCACATTGTTGGATCTGTCATCCTAATCAGAGGTTTGTCTAACTTTCGGTTTGTGAAGAAGCAGCTCTGCTGGAGAGCTCAAGCCAGGGTTGAAAGGTAACATGGGACAGCAAATAGAAACCCGTACTTACAAACCCAGGTTCAAATCCTGCTTATCTCTGAAGCCCACTGCATGCTGTCAGCCATATATTCTCTCCCAACTGAATTTAATTTTGAAGAAAGGCCATAGAGAGCCCTCCAGCTGTCCTAAAAGCTCCTCTGAGTAGATTTCTGTCCCTCTGGAGCAAGCTGGGGGGACTTGCCCCACTCCCACTTAAGGTGAATTCTGCTCTTTCATTAGCCAAAGCTAATAGTGTTGAATGCAGCCCCAAAGAACTGTCTCTACAAGGATATCTTATTTTTTTTTTCCCAGGGACTGCACTTGCCCAGGAAAGATTAGGAGGTCTAAGGCATATGTCCTTCCTTATGGTAGGTAGAGATGAATGACCAAACCTGGTACATTAGCTGTAATTGGAATGTTAGGTGTCCTACTTCCTGGGAGTTGAAAACCTTTTGCTTCCAATGTGTTAAATGCATGTGTTCATATTTCTAGTGTTGCTCTAACAAGATAGGCATGGCTGATTATTTTTGAACCTCTAAAAAGACATTGTCACATCTGAACAGTTTACCTGCTTGGAGGCTGGGTATTCTCTGCTGATTTCTTCAAGACATACCCCCATGTCTGGAATGGTGGTTTACCAAGACAAACATAAATGCTTGACACACTTAAAGTAATATGGCTATATTCAGAACACAGGCTGGAAAGCCTGCCTGGATTATATGGTCTCAAATTAAACATTTTAAATGTATATTGAATTAGACTATAATAACTTTTAGACTGTAATAACTTTTATTTTGTGCAATCTACTCTGCCATTCTAGAAAATGTTTTTGAACAGCTAATTACCACTAGTCAGAGGGCAGCATGTCATTATAACCTCACACAGACCACAATAAGCCACGGAAGTATCCTATAACTATTCTTTTATAGACACGAGATGAATGGGGATGTAAGAGGAAATCCTATGGTTTGGGGGAGGGGATTGGATTACAACTCCCCCAAACCCCCAGCCATCATGGGTGGCTAGGAAATACAAGAGGCTGTCCTATACTCAATCAGTTTATTGTACAATCTAGCTCAGTATTGTAAACTCTAACAGGCAGAGCCTCTCTAAGGTTTCAAGCAAGATTCCTTCCTAGCCCTGCCTGAAGATCCAGGCTACTTCCTGATAATGTACCATTCAGGTATTAAACAAAACTGGCTCTGCTCAATTTCTAAAGTCAGATGAGATCCACAGTGTTGAAGGTAGCATGGTGGGAGATTATGGGAGACAGTCCAAAAGAGCCACTTTTCAAGCTCTGGTTTCCAGCTGTAAGATACAAAGGTTATTTTAGCACTTCCAGTGAAATCACATTGGCATGATATATAGAGCATACACATGCAAGGTTGTTTTGGACATCACGATACACACAGTCACCAAAGCCTGAGGCACAAGAAGCTGGGTCTTCCTTGCCTTGGGTTTGCCTGTGAAAGAGGACCAAGATGGAGCCAAAGTCTGGGTGTCCAGTCTGCCAGTCTCAAGAAACAGTGCTGCTGTAGAATTCTATCTTTCTCTTGACCTTTGGATATCAGTTTAACTTGTTTTTAGGCCACACATTTTTACTTTATGAATCAAACAGGTTTATTTTATACAGGTTTTTTTTATTACATGGGATTTCTATACCTTAACTTTTATTTAGCCATTATAAATAAATAAATAAATAAATAAAAAATTCCCCTCAAATTCCCTTTCAGTATTAAAGTGCTGAATTAGTTGACGGGTGCAGGGAATCTCAGAAGGAAAAACCTTTAGTGTTGCTAGAACACAATGTCTGTCTCTGTTCTGAGAAAAGAGAATGTGAATGAATGGGGATGATGAAGGGAAAACAAAACTGTTCATTAATGATGAAATAGACCAGCCTTTAGAAATAATAAGGCAGTTTGTAGTTTCTGAATTTCTATATGTCCTCCAATCCAACAACAGATGTTCAGGAGGTACAAACAACCATATGCCTACCAGCCTCTCAGTTTCACTTGCAGGGGCCCAAAGAGGGCAGATTTTATGAACCGGAAGAGTTCTAGCTGGGATCCATCCATCCAGGTGCTGAAGATGAGGTTTCAGTGGGCTCGTAAACATTTCTGTGCATCAGTAACTTTCATGAACTTTTCCACAGGAATGTCAAGCAGTTAGTTTTAATATATGACTGGAAATAAATATTGGGAGCTATCTGAAGAGAAGGCTGAAATTTATATACATATGCAGCACTATGCCACACCTAAGCATCTTTCCTGTGCTCTTGCACATAGTAGCACATTCCATGATATTTAGAAACCTACAAACAGTGGAGGAAAATTCTCAAAACCTAAAATTTGACAGCACTAACAGATAACAGAAGAAGAATCATGGACTTCAATAAAGCCTTAAGATGAGAGGGAGAAAGTTAGTGGAACAGTATACTACAGCAGATGTAATAGTGTACTATTTTCTGGCACTGCTCTCCTGGTCATCAAATTCACAGTCTGACAAAACTTTAGGAAGAGTTCCCATATTCTAGAATGATTTTCTTCATTTTAGAAACATTTGTGATTACTCCGTGTAGAGCATCCTTTGGCCCTCCAGGTGTCCTGGACAGTGGCAGTTTGAATCCAAACTAAGTAGGTGACCTAGCTTCCCAGTCCTGCTGTAGAAAGCAGCAGTGGGGTCTGGAAGAGAGAGGAGAAATGACTATACTTGATCAGGATTTGAGATTCCTGAGAAGCCCTGGACTGTTAATTTTAATTTATTACTTTACTTTAGTTATCACCTACTTTTTATGTCAGTGAATATAATGTTATGGTTGTGTAGCTGAGTTCTGAACTGCACAAACGTCCTTTTGGCACTGGACATTTTGTGTCTGAAAAAAATCCCTGATAACATAAATAGATGTTGGCACAGCTGATAGTCTGGACATCAGGAAGATCTGGCTTCTCAGAAATACTAGCATTTCTCTTCTGTTGTTTCTTAAAGAGCAAAGTTGGTGTCTTTCCACCTGGACCTCCATTATTTCTTGCTTTACCTTCTCATATAATGCCGCTAAGGCAGCAGCAGGTTAGCTTACAACTGGTAGTCAGCTGGTAGTCCATTCTTAGGCCCTGCTGATCACACAACACAAAAGCCCAGGGAACACTCACAACAGAAAATAAAACCATAAGAAAAATGCTCAAATCCACATTAGGCCAACTCAGAAGGTCAGAAAAATCTGCAGGTTTCTGCAATCATTAGATGTATGTATGTGTGTGTGTGTGTGTGTGTGTGTGTATACATACACACACATACACACAGAAAAACCAAGGAAGCTTTTACAAAAGAGGGTGTGGGGAGAAGGCTAGGTTAATGTTGAAATCATGAAGTCTGTATGGTGGGAGTTCTAAAACAGCATCTGAAAAGAGAAAGTTGTTTCAATTCTATATATTTGCGCAATCCTCAGTGATTTCCATTGCTGACACAATTAACTTCACAGCGTCACCCACACACTGTTCTACAAAAGATCAGACAACCAGACAATAACTATAGGGTTGTTGCATAGCATTTGTCTCACAGCAAAATGCACACAGCATCACTGGGCTACTTGGCAGGACTGCTATAAGCCATAGTTTCTCTGCACCAGCTTTGTTTCTTGTAATATGGGTACTGTAACAAAGGATGTTATCCTTGTGAATTAACAGGGTAATTTTTTAAAATGAAATTTAGGGAGGGGGAGATAGATAGACAATGAATTCAGTGTTTACTGCTACATTTTAAGGAGTGAGGGAGACACTTAATCACAGCTACATTAAATTCTTCAATTTCTGATTTTTTAAAAATCAGTCAGGAATCACTTCAGAAGCCTAGAACATTGGCTTTAAAATGAACGAGGAAGTTCCTTCTCCAGGAAGAAAGATTTAATCATTACTATGACTTTATTCCAAAGTTCGTAATCTCTGTCTTTACTGGGGACCCCCAGTATAATTTGTTGCCGGGGATCCCCAAGGTTAACTCAGGATTTAAATATTTAAATCCAGATTGATTGACTGATTGATTGATTGATTGCTTCTCAAGACTAGGGTTCAAATCTCCACTCAGACACTGGGTGACCTTGGGAAGTCATATTCTCTCAGCCTCAGAAGAAGACAAAGGCAAATCCCCTGTGAACAAATCTTGCCAAAGAAACCCTGTGATAGAATCACCTCGGTGTTGCCATTAGTCAGAAGTGACTTGAAAGCAGAGAACAACAAAGTACAGCTGACAGGGGGTTCTTTCTAGCCATCATGTCTCTCCTCTTTGAAAAGTGACTTACGGTGACCCTAAGGCGAACCTATTATGGGGATTTTCTTGGCAAGATTTGTTGCCCTTGCCTTTCTCTGAAGTTGAGAGAATGTGACTTATCTGGGGTCACCCAGTGGGTTTCCATGGCTGAGTAGGGATTCAAATCCTGGTCTCCAGAATCATAGTTTGGGTGCATGAACAGTCCTGTGACTGCATCCCTTTTGTCAGGGATGCAGCAAGAGAGGATGTGGGTGCCAAGGGGTGTGGCGGCAGGCACCAAACTGCTCCCTCATTTGCAAATGAAGGAGCAGTTTGGGCATGTGCACACACCTGCTGACGTGTCCCTTTCACCAGGGAGATAGCAGCGGGGAGAAGCAGGTGCTGAAACTGCTCCCTCATTTGCAAATGAGAGCACTTTCAGCACCTGCACCCACCCCTGCTGCTGTGTCTCTGTTGCTGCCATTGCTGGTGGTGTCCAGTAGCAGGGCTTTGCAACCCTCTGTGAGAGCTCTGAGGACCTCCAAGAGTCTGCAGACCCAAGATTAAGAACCACTGACTTAATTCTTTGGTTAAAACCACTGGAACACAGCTAGTTATTTAGAAAACAAATAAACAGAATAGTGACTGCACATTTTTGCCTCATTTCCCAGCTTCTACAAGGGTTATTATTCAATAGAAGATGGGAATTGGGGAGGGGGGCAGTCCTCACTTCCTCCTTTGATGGGAGAACGGGAACAAGTACCATTAAATTCAGTCATTCTTTATCTTAAGTAACATTTGTAAGATTGCAGTCTTAGGCCTGAATGCACAAGAACTGGACAACAGAGGTCACTTTGGGACGGTGTTTGTTGAAAAGTGGCCCACTATGCCACATGGCAAGCAACTTGAGAAATTAAGGGGAATTTCAACAACAGTTTGCAATATGGCATGGGAAGTCACACATTCCAGTAAGCATATCCTTGTGTGTGCCCAGAGTAGCTCTTTGGATCCCAGCCTTATTAGGGAAAAGCTATTTTCTTCTCTGTTTCTCCTCTCTAGCTATATTCTCCCCAGTTTTTGAAGGCTGTTTTGGCGGCAACTTTGCATAGCTTTCACTTGATGCAGAGGCTTCACATTGCTTTGGTCATGGACTCAATGCCAAACTATAATATTCATTTCTCATTATATTTTGAACAATAAAACCTACCAGGTTATAACTTTGGCCTGATACAAAACTGCTTCCAATGTCCTGGCCTGAACTTAGATCTCTGTCCTTAATGAGACTCAACGTCTCCCTCCAAGCTAGACACAAGCCAAATCCATGAAGCCGATAATGGTTTGGCATTAGAATATAAAGCATTGTAAACCCCAGGAAATTGCTGGTCTTTTGTCACTTTGTGGCTTGGGTCACTCATATTCATCATATGAAGAAAAGAAAACACATAGTGCGGGTGTGTAAGAACAAAGTATTTATGCATTAGCAAGCAAAGTTAAATATCTGACAAAAACAAGTACCTTCCTTGCTAGGAGCCGTGTGATTATTTTGCAGAGTTATTATTAATCTTATGCAGCAACAAATTAACCAGTTACACACCGGATATATTTAACCACAAATAAACTTAATTCCCCACAAAGGCACAGAGAATATTCCAAAACCAGTGGCATATCTTATATCCATTGCTGGCACTACAAATGTTTTGCTACCAGCTCTGAAACCAGGAGTTTTCCACACTACATAGTTATGCACTACGACTCCACTCTAACTGCCCTGGTTGTTTCCTGTGGAATCCTGGGGTTCACAGCCTAGGGAAGGGGTATATGGTATTCTCTTCCAAAGAGCTCTCCTGCTCAGTAAACTACAGATTCCAAGATTTCATAGGATATAGACATGGCAGTTAAAATGGAATGACAATGTTGTAATCTTGTAGTGTGAAAAGACCCCCGTTTTCTCTCTCATCTGCTGCTCTCAAATGTAATTATATAGGCAACAGCAACTGTGGGAGAAACCTATGTTCATACCCTCATCTTTGTAGCATTTGGAATATCAAACACAAAACAATAATGCACAGATAAACAAACACCTCACTCTTCCTGATATATCACTATATAAGTGTCCCCAGAAGCCAAGATGACTAAACCGAGGCTGTCATACTTTGGCCATGTCATGAGAAGACATGACTCACTAGAAACGACCATAATGCTTGGTAAGGTAGAAGGCAGTAAGAAGAGAGGAACACCACATTACAAATAGATAGATTCAATCAAGGAAGACATGTCCCTGAATCTGCAAGACTTGAGTATGCCTTGAAAGTCTCTCATCCATACAGTTGCCATAAGTCAAAATAAGCTTGACAGCAGTTAACAATTAGGAAATATCAGCAGAAAAATACAGAGTCCATTTAGCCCAGTACTTAATCTGGTATTTTTTGCAGGCAAAGGACATTCACTACTGCTGACCTTCACTCCTTCCCCACAATGCAGTAACCTGTAAAGTCAGCTGATTAGATTGCTGGACAAAAAAGAAATTTCAAAAACCTCAATGCTATATTTTTGTTTTATGATAGATACGTAATGTGTTTAAGGTTTTTTTTTTATAATTTTTATTATTTTCAAAGTACATAAAAGCATATAAAGACACTAATATGTAAATCATTATAATTCTTCTTCTAACATAATTCATATATAATCTGGCATGCAGAGGTTTTCTTTCTGTGTAACCCTGGCATAGGAACTCAGTCTTAGATATCTGATTTTAGGCACTGTGGCTCTTTCCACACATGGAGGGAGAAACGGGGGAAAACACGCTGAAACGGAGCTTACCGGCAGCCAGTTAAGTCCGTTGCCAGATGGAGCAGCGCGAGTTCGCTGCTCCACACTCCTGCGGCATCCTGCGGCGTCCAAAATGGTGGCTTGCGGCTGGCGGAGGCTCTCCACCAACCAGAGAAGCTCACCAGCCGGAAGCCCGCCCCCGGCAGATCTGCAGGCACGCACGTACTTGCGCGCGCCTGCAAATCTACACTGGGGTGCTGCGACGGAGTTGTACGGGGCTGAATGCTCTGTGCCTCTTGAAAAGAGGTTTTTTAAAAACACGCAGTGCCACCACTTCCGGTCGCTTCAGAGCGGTTTGAGGTGTAGAACCTCAAAATTATAAACGACCCAGCACACTCCACGGTGTAGACGACCTCCATTAATTACCCCGTGTGAAAAGGGCCTGTGATAGGACAATAAATTGTTCATTCTTCTCAAAGAGAAATGGAACAGGAAGAAATTAAAGAAATGATGGTGAGATGGTTACAAAATATAGGACATTCAATAGATATTGAGAGTTGGAGAATGGTATGGAAAACAGATTGAAGATTTACATTAAATTTAAATTTAAGAGAAAACTATTATAAAATGTTGCATAGATGGTATATGATGCCAGAGAGATTACAAAAAATTACAAAGAATGGAAATTCAAAATGCTGGAAGTGCGGAGAAAAAGAGGGAACATTTTATCATATGCAGCGGACATGTAAAAAGGCGAAGAAATTTTGGAAAGAAATACATGATGAAATTAAAAAAAAATATTCAAAATGAACTTTGAAATGATACCTGAATTGTATTTATTGAATATAATAAAATCAAAGGCAGAAATTAGAAAGCATAAAAAAATGTTGTATTTAGTTACAGCAGCTAGATTAACCTATGCTCAACACTGGGAACAAGATATTAAAATAAATTTAAATGAATGGAAATTAAAGGTTACGGATATGAGGGAGATGGAAAAATTGACAAATGCATTAAAGAGCAAACCCATTCAACAATTTGATAGAGAATGGAGCAAAATAAAAGAGTGGCTATAATTGTAAAGCTAATGATTATAATGATATAATTTGATAAAAAGATAAAAATGTATTGACTGGTTAAAAGATGAATTATGACTGTTATGCCAAAGATCCTATGTAGTAGATTGGACTCCTCGTACTGTATTGTATTATATTGTATTTTTTGTTTGATTCAGCTGGGCCAAACTGGAGAAGGAAACTTGCTATGGGAGTTGGGGAGGTACATTTAGAAGAAATGTTCCTATTTTATACTTTCTTTTAGAAATTTTAATAAAAATATTTTTAAAAATAAATAAATTGTTCATTCTTCTTGTTGTTGTTGTATTTTTGTTCTCAGGCTTAGGTATGGGACTGAGACAGCTTGGTTACCTTGATGAATAACCTACACTGGAAACTGGACACGGGAAGGGTGTCCCTGTTGGTTCTGATGGACCTTCTGTCAGATTCTGATACCATTAACCATGTTACCATTCTAAACTATCTCTCTGGGATGGGCCTTGGTGAAATTGTTTTCTTGGGGTGGGGAAGATGAACTCAGAAGGTAGTGTTCAGAAATTCCATTAACATATGGGTCCCCCAGGGCTTGGTTTTGTCCCATATGCGATTCAGTATCTTCATGAGACTGCTGCCAGAGATTTTCATGAGTTTTGTAACTGCATGTTACTAGTATGTGGATGACACTCATCTGTCTCTGCTTTCTATCTAATTCCAAGGAAGGTGTTTCAGTGCTAAAGTGATATCTGTTGTCAGTCATGGAATGGGCAGATTGAAATTTCATTCCGACAAGACAGAGGCACTCCTGATCAATCAAAAAGCAGAGAAGAGAATAGGCATATGGTTTTGAAAGACAAGAAAATGAACTAGATCAACTGTTGAAAGAACATTAAAAGAAGAGAATCTCGAAGCTTTATAATTATCAAAAAGGGACTTTGAATCTGAGTCAATAAAAGAGTCAATGATTAAGTGGGCCCAAAATATAGGTCATCCAATTGAACTAGAGACATGGAAAAAGTATGGAAAACAGACATAAAATTCACTCCAAATTTAAATTGAAAAGAAAATTATTATAAAATGTTACATAAGTGGTATATGACTCCAGAAAGACTTCAAAAAATAACTAAAAATGGAAATGCGAAGTGTTGGAAAGGTGTGGGAAAGGTGGGGACTTTTTTCATATGTGGTGGACTTGTTCTAAGGCTATGAGGAAGGGAATTCAAAATGAAATTCAAAAATTTTCCAAAGTTAATTTTGAAATGGTACCACAGTTTTATTTATTGAATATACTAGGTCAAAACTGGAAGATTAGAAAACAACAGAAGATATTATTGTATTTGATCACAGCAGCACGGCTGACATATGTACAACATTGGAAAGATAAAATAGATATTCAATTAGATGAATGGAAAATAAAAATGTTAGATATAGTAGAGACTGAAAAACTAGCTAACTCCCCTAAGAACAAAACGGTTCAAATTTTTGAAAGAGAACGGAAAAGGGTAATGCTTTGGCTAAAACTGAAAATGTCTGTGGATTGAGTATATTGGTATTTGATAAGATATGTATAAAGGAGAAGATAGACTCAATTGGAAACTTTATATATACAGAAGCGGGGGGGTGGAATAGGAGAATTATAATGTGTTTAAGTTTTAAAGTGGTATGTCTTTAAAGCAGAGATATTTTCTCAAGACTCCAAAGTTCTCTTTGGTCTAGCCCAGTGGTGAGAACAGTACCTGGGCCACACATGACTCCTAAAGTTGTTTTGGAGACCCACCTCCAACTTTGTATTCACATCACTTCCTATTGCCATTTTGAGAGGGACAGCAGAGAAAACTAGAGTTATTTAGTAGAGGTATGGGTTGTGGGGTGCTAGGGGTACTTTAAAATGCATTCATGTGTTGGGAAAGTTATCTCTGTAGTTTGGGGGCAAAAACTGCCCCCAACTGTACCAATTTTTGCCATTTTTTAAAAAAACTGGAGGGTTGGGGGGAGCTTTGGGGGATTCATGGGGGGCTTCAAGGACCACAAAAGTGCCTGCTCTAGAGGATGTGGGTGACAGTTCTTCCCCTGGGCCCTATGAAAGCCCTGATTAAGCCCTGGGCTGATTAAACCCTATTTTATAACCAGGAGGTAAACTGGAATCCAAGATCCGGCAAAGTATGTGAGAGGTCACCAGACTTTGGCCACAATTCCTGACTTACAGCAAGATACCTTTCTAACATGTCTCTCTTGAAAAGTGGAAGAAAGAAGAGTTGGCTCTAAAGCTGACGCTATACTTCAGCTTGACTGTTTGTTTCTGCTTGTTTCAATTCAAATTCTCTCAATGTTCATTTTAAAGTCCTATCAAAGGATTGTTTTGATCACTTATCAATTGTTTAAGACACTGCTTCACTTTAATAGTGAGCTGCTGCTTTAAAACTGTTACAGTTACAAACAGCTGTTCAAACATTTGTCAGTAGGCCCAGTCTATCTCCTTTGTCAAAACTGACAAGAACAGTTTGGATAGATTTCTACAGTATCAGGCAAGGTTCTGCTGTACCAATCACCATGAACTAGTTTGCTTTCTTGGTATCAAACTTTATTCAGTATAATCCACTTTGGTTCAGGCGCTGAAACAGATATAGAACATGACTCTAAAACTAACTGCAACTGCTATAAGCTATTAGTATTAGATAGATACAGAAGAAGTATCCATCTTGCTCTGGCAAACATGCAACCTATAAAAAGGTTATGGTTTCCAGGCTAAAAAAGTGTAGTACCACTATTGGTTAAGATCACAGATTGGAAAAGCTACTTTTTAAAACCTCCAAAAATCTTAGGACAGTCCAAAAGAAGGAACTTTCCTATTATCTGTTTGAAACATGTGTTTCAATATACATCTGAAACATATTTTTCCATATTCAGGGAACAAGCCCCTCTGCAACATGAACAACTGGAGGGAAATTTGCTCTAGTACTATGAAAACCATTTTCCTCTACAGTTTTGGGTCTATTCTAATGCTGTTGTTGATTCTGTAGATCTGGCCTAGAAACTAAAATGTTTACCTAAATTCAACAAAGAATACCATTAACTTACTCTTACCCAAATCTTAAATTCTTCCTCTTAATTTCAAATTCCTTTATGCTCTAAAACTGTCCTCATTGTTCTTCTGTATCTAATAAGTTCTGGCTTTTGACACTGTGTGTCAGAATGATAAATGTTATTTAATCACCATCAGTCATCACCACTACTACCACGGCCATACCAATATTTATCTATTAAGCCTTTTGAATTCACAACACACCTGTGAAAGAGATCAGAATAGCTACTTCCTCAAAGCTCTGAAGTACACTTTATATATCTGAAGCTCATGTACTACACAGTGGACCACTGCAATAAAGGAAATATGAAGCTGCCAAAAAAAATCTTTCTCATGCAATGATCTTCCCCTTCATGTTGTATCATTTACTCAACGTTATGATTTCATGACATCATACATTTCGCAGATCCCACCAGAGACAGCCAATAATCTGCAGCATGAACAGAGAAATGCACTATCACTACAACAAGCAACTACACCAGGCTGCAGATGTTGCTGGATGGTAATTCCCCATATTCCTCAACATTGGCTATAATGGCTAGGGCCTTTGGATCTGCAGTCTAATGACACCTAGAGGGCCACATGATTCTGAATTCTGTCTTAAACCAATGGCTCCTGAAGGCTGGCCCCAAGATGTTGTTGGACTACAACTCCCAGAAAATGGAAAATGATCCAGGCTTAGTCCAACAGCATGTGGAAATCCAAGTTGCCCAGCCATTACAGTGGGAGACAGCTTGACACGAAGGCGTTATTTTCTAACAGATCTACCCACGTTGGCCTCAGTTACAAGATCAGTGCTGAAAAAGGGTGAAGAGAGTCAACTCTACCACTAGAATTTTTCCACAAAGAAAGAATTTAGCCCATTTGAGAAAAGAAAGGAAAAGAAAAGAAAAAAGAAAAAAAGTGCTGGCAAAATTGCAGCGCAATGAGAAAAGCAGGAAGAATTGGGATGACTGTGATCTTTTCCACAGAAACACTAACACAAGGAAAAAGTAACTGCAACATAATGGGAATTGCCTCTTTTCTGTCTGGCACAAAAGGACAGCTCCTGCTAAAATTTCTGTACGCAGTAAAAGTAAATCCAAATTACTGTGCCAGAAGCCATGAAATCATTCCTTAAAAAACAGAAGTGGTTCAAGCTGAAGCACAGCTGTGTTAGCAATTGAAACTAGTAATGTTAGGAAAGACAAAGTGATTTTAAAAAACATTCAAAATTGAACAGCCTCTCAAAATAGTTTTCACACTTGCAAATCTAAGCACGCTTTAACTTAGCCAACATTGTATTAACTGTACTACACACACTATTCTCCCAATTACCATTTTCAATAACCTTAAGAAGACACGTGTAAAATGTTAAATGTGTGCACTCTTCAGTCTCAGAACCTGGGAACATTACTCTTGGACTATGCTTCCCAGATGTCCTCAAACAACAAGGCCACTAGTATCTGAGTATATATACATTTGTACATATATATTATGTACCCGACTAGAATTCATAAAAGGAACATTCTTTCACCTTTTCCTCACAGACTTAGGCCATTTCCACATGACGAAGCTCTTCCGCGTTGTCTTGCTGCAGTCCCGGGTCCAGAAGGGAGTGCATCAGCACCGCTCCCTTCTGCACCCTCTCGGTCCATGCAGAAGAGAACACAATGGCTCCACGTCTTCCTTCCGCAGCGCAGCCGGGCTTTTTCCATTGCTGCTCTATGGAAGGAAGCATTGCCAATGCGCTTCTGCATCTTCTGCATGGCCAGAAATAATGGGAGCACCGCGTGAATGCAGGCGCAAAATAGATTTTTTCTGTTTTGCAAAAACTGCGCAAGCGCAACGCTCCATGACAAGATGGCAGCAGGACAGTGATGACATCATGCAGAAGCATGATCTGCTGACCACTGCCATCCTGTGGCAAAAATGCAACAGCGACATCGTGCGGAAAGGGCCTTAGAAACGCTAAACAGAAGCAAGCTGCAGGTATATGAAACCAGGCTTCAACTAGAGTTTAAGAAACCTGTACTAAAACCTCTGCCTGCCAAACCATATAATTGTTGTTGACTGACATCAAGTTGACTTTAGCTTATGTTGACCCTATGGCACAAGAAACCTCCAAGTCACCTTGTCCACAATCACTCTGCTCAGGTCTTGCAGATTCCGGTACATGTCTGAAGAAAAGCCTGTATATTAAATAATACTGGATAATACTTAAGAGTTTCCCTTGTGAACTATACAAAGGATATATTACATAAGAAATGGAAGAGTTCCCAGCAGATGTGCATGCATACTTTGGGGATGCTTTAAAAACACACCATAAACATTCAATTTCTAAACATGCAAAACATCTTGATGGTGAGCCTAAGTTGTTTACTTTGGCTAAAATTATTTCAGTTTGAGGTGCTCCACAAAAGAGGTTTCCCTTGGTTTGAGGTTAGTTGACTCCTAGCAGCAGGCCTGTACCACAGTATCTGGGAAAGTAACTTTTCTTCTTAGCAAGTCCTATCAAAGTCTGCTTTTTAGCACATGCAAAGAGACCATCTAAATAGCTGGTGAAACATTTCCATGCCTAGGTCAATAAGCCAAATTCTGTTTAAGAACTGGGAGAGCAAATCCTCCAAAGCCATAGACAGTTCATTATGCAGAATTCTCAGACTGAATTAAAAAACAGTAAGTCAGTATGTAACATTACTTACTCACACAGCAGAACACCATTTTCCAGCCCTGAACGAAAATCTTTATCATCAAAAGTTCTTCCTGTCACTTGCTGTAAAAGAAGAGAGAAGAAATGAAGTCCAAATTAGGCTGTGTTTGGTTTTGACTTTTTTTTTATTGAGAAAAATTATTGTAATGGCCATGCTGGCTAACAATATGGAAAATATAGGACAGTACATCTGGAGAGCACCATGCTGTTGTACAGTAAGACATCTCTGTTCAAAATCTGTCTGAATTCTGGAAACATAGCCTTGGCCTTCCCCAGCCAAGGCCTATAGATCTATTTTCAGCCTCTGACTTAATAGCTAACATTAAAGGTTCCCTGCTGACCTACATCTTTTATAGTGTAATACAATTCAATTCTAACTAACTGATTACTGACATCAACTGGTGAAGGCAGAAGCTGTCACCACCAACAAACTGTCATCTGCAGAGCTGTCCTTATGCCTTTTATTATGTAAAATCTCCATATGTTGATGTTACTCCAGTTCATCCACCTTATGAATCAGGCTCTTTAACTATGAGAACTTATGCCATAGGTGGCTGTCTGATGTTTAGCTTGCACAAGAGACTAAAAGAGATTCCCATTTGGAGTTGATTTAATGTACAATGATTGATTTAATGTACAAATGGTTATCCAAATCCAAGTAATACAATAGCATAATAAAAAGTGCTGTTGACAAACACAGATCAGAAAGCCCTATTTCTGAGCAAATATTGTTTTAAAAATGTGCTATGCTTTTTGTGGAAGTAATTGGAGGTTGAGTGTGAGCTGGGTTGGAGAAGCAAATCCTTCCACAAGCAGATAGCTCAAGGTTCATCTTTCCACATAAATATGATATCAAGATGATCAATCTCTACATGAATCCTATGGTAGGAGGAAGAAAGATCTCTCTCAAAGCACAGTTATTGTCATTTGATAACTTCACCAAGCCCCTTTTATCTCCTGCATAAAGGGCAAGTCTATCTTGTTAACTTCCAAGCAGGGTGAAGTCCCTTAATTTATTGTCAAAATGTCCCATTACAGATCCCCAATAAATGGTTTACACCCCATCTTCTGACCCAATTATAATTTGACCACTACTAATGCCTTAACTACCTGTCATTCAACTTCCTCTCTCCCAATGGCCAGAATTTACCACTACCCATTTGGCCCTGTCCTTAGTTTCAAAGGTTGGTACACTGCAGATTCCACTCTCTGCTCTAATACCAATGCACTTTTATACTACCTGCCAACACAGGCTGCAAATTTTGAGGGATTTGGAGTGGAGTCAGAGCTGGAAATGATTCAGTGATTTGCATCAATGATGGGGAAAACAGGAGACTTTTCCCCAGATCTGTTTGACAGTCCTGAGCTACAGTAAGAAATGTCTTTGCAGCCTGCTTTAAAAAATGTACCAGATCACATACTTGTATCTCATGCTCTGTTAATGCCTGTGCTTTTTGCCAAGTCTTTGATAACATTTAAAAAGCTCTGAAAAACAGGAAGAGGCTGCTTTTCATGTGATACAATGATTAAAATCAAGAACCTAAACTAAATATAATTTGTGCTTTGCACAAGAATTGGTATGAATTCATTGTCTAGATAACATTTTCCCCAGTAAAGGGGCTACATCCAGTTTTGACCATGGAATTATTCTTTTACTTGGCAGTAATCATACATGATTTACTCAAATAAATAAATAAAAGAAATTGGGATAGAGAGACAAAATTGAGCATATTTACTCTTCCTACCTAAGGAGGCCCAGAGAAGTTAGAATCTATACTGCTTTCAGCTTCTGAGAAGGCTGTCTGAGGATTTTGTAAAAGGCCAACTGCAATAAATGGGATATTTGGAGGGGGTCTCCTCAACGGTCTCAGAAATGAACACTAGAAGCGCAGAAATACTGTCTCGAAAGGAGAGGCAAGTTTTTAAGCCATGGACCTCTCCTTAGACTAGGATCAAATTAAAATAGGAAAAGAGAACCTGGATTCCCTTTGGTACATTTGTGTCTACCACCCTGCTCCTTCAGTCCCAAAGGTTACTGCTACTAACATACAGGTGCGCCCAACTCACTCTCCTTTCCTTGACAGTGAGAGAACCAGCAAAGCTTTACGGGAAACAAAACAAAAGAGGTCCAAGCACTTCATTTATATCCCACCTTTTTCTCACAACAGGGACTCAAGGCAGCTCCTTCCTCAATCTTCTGTTTCACCCCACTGCACTGGCAAACAGTGTAACAGGGTATGACGTATTAGCAGAAAACTTCAAGAAAACTGTATTTCCCATAGTTTCCTGTATGACCCTCACAGCAAAAGAGTGGGAGTGGAAAGAAGGGAGGGAGAAAACTCCTCTTCTCCACAGTTTTACCACTGCTCTCATCGTCATAGTTGACTGAAGGGGCAGAGTGTATTTGTGGGGTGGCAGAACGGACTACATAAGTTCCTTAATTGCAAAGATATGTCACTGAATACCAAAGTCAGAGTCATCCATGCCATAGTAATTCTGATCTCTATATATGGTTGTGAAAGCTGACAGGAATGGAATCAGTTCAACTGAAATGTGGTGAAGGAGAAGAATGTTGCGAATACCATGAACTACCTAGAAGTCTAACAAATGAATCTGAAAAAAATCAGTCCTGACCTTCCTTAAAAGCTAAGATCAGCCTATTGTACTTTGGACACATTAGATGATATTACCTAGGCAGTAGGAAAAGAGGAAGGCCACATTACAGATGGAGAAACCCAATTAAAGGAGCCACAGCCCTGAATCTGCAAGATCTGAGCAGAGCTATTGATGACAGGATGCCTTGGGGATTTCTTTCTTAATAAAACAAGGAAAGACTTTGAAGTATAGGGAAGCAGCAGCATGCTTCCCTTTCTTTTGGACTGGGTTTTTTTCCAAGCTTCTGTAATAACTGTTTTCCCCTAGTGGTCAAGCCAAATAAAGGCCCTTTCCACACGAGGTAATTAAAACGGTGTAGAGCGACCTCTAACGGAGGTCATTTACACCGTGGAGTGCGCTGGGGTGTTTATAATTTTGAGGTTCTACACCTCAAACCACCCTGAAGTGACCGGAAGTGGTGGCGCCACGTTTTTTAAAAACCACTTTTCAAGTGGTTTTTATAAAACACGAGCGTGCAGCCCCGTTCTACCACATCACAGTGCCCCGGTGTAGATTTGCAGCCGTGCGCAAGTGCGTGCCTGCAGATCTGCCAGGGGGCGGGCTTCCGACTGGTGAGCTTCTCTGGTTGGTGGAGAGCCTCCGCCAGTCATAAGCCGCCATTTTGGACGCCGCCGGACACCACCGGATGCCGCCGGAGTGTGGAGCAGCGAACTCACGCTGCTCCTCATGGCGACAGACTTACCTGGCTTCTGGTAAGCTCCGTTTCTGTGTGTTTTACCTTGTTTCTCCCTCCACGTGTGGAAAGGGCCAAAGTTTCTGAGAGCTTGCTATATATTTAAGTTATTTTTGCAAACTGTCTACCCGGTTTAAATGACTAAACATGTTTTTGAAAAAACAGCAATTAGTGTAAAGCATAAATCCCAGAAAAACTAAATCTATGTTATCTCTCCGCCAACATATGCATATACATATGTACACATATAGACATACATGAATACCCACACATACACATGAGGGTGGGTGTGGAGTTGTAGACAACAGAATACATAGTTCTATGCAAATTGGCAGATTACTGCCAAAAATGGCTATTGCATGACCACTAAACAAAGCCATATTACACAATTGTTTTCAGCATGCATCAGTTCATATTACTGAGGCATGACATGACCCACTGCATTAAGCTAACAAGCCCCAGGTGTCAGAACAGCTTACAGTTAAAAGAGGGGGAGCAAAAGGTTACAAGTAATGAAACAGATGCTGTCCCCAGGTGAATTTTTTCTTCTATCCCACAAAATTTCAGACGCAAACTGAGTGGGCAATGCCAAAACTTAATGAGACCCTGGCTCACTCCTTGACGCGATTATTTGGTTTTTATGTGAGATGGATAGCAAGAAAGGAAGGGTGTTTATTTCCAGCAATGTATTAGGGGTGCATTATGTGAAACGCAGCTATAAAGGGATCATTTATCTTTAAAAGGATGCAGGGATTGTGGTAGATAAAGGGTCCATTTATCTGTTTATTTCAGCTAAATAGTTTTCATACTGCTCTGCTTAGAGAAAAATAGTCAAAACATACGCATGTGGGCCTCAAGCAAAGACTCTTTCATCAAGAATGCTAGAGCAAACTAAAATAGCTGCAGAGATTATTCTAAAGACGTGGAGGCTGAAATCCACAGGCTTCTTGCTCAAGTTTAATCCTAGAATGCTCCTGGGAAGAATACAGCTTTCAAGTTGTATGTCCAGTAACTGTTCTAGTTACTTCAATAGGACTATGCTGGAAGAAGTGCTTTGTGGACCACAATGTCAATAGCTCTAAGCATTTGGTTATAATTTCCACGATGTCAGACCACAGAGAAAAAGGGTTTGCAAAAAGTAAACCATCTGACCAAAAACAAAAAGAAAAAAATTATAATGTAGATGAGATATGCGATTATTCCGGATTACCAAGGAAACATCTTCTTGTCTGCATAGCTGTTCCACACATTGGTTAGAGAGTGAGAATCTGAACAGAGAAAAACTAATGTTTGGTACATAAATCATTACCACAAACATGGTAAATTATCTTTCATTATATCCACATTGGGCTCTTCCACATTAGTGTAAAGTGAGAATTCTCTGTTGTGGTTTGTCTTCTACTAGGAAGTAAATTTTACTTCCAGACTCGTCCTTCTTTCACTTACTTAACCTCTCTGGCATCAATTTTTCTCATTTAGCCCCCAGGCAATGGAAGCAGACAACTCTAGGAAACTGAGCTACCAGAGCAGAGGGAGTCCTCCTCTGGATCAGAGACTCACATGCTTACTTGTGAGTAAAGTCAGAAAGAAATGTCTCAGCTGTAGGTTGTGCTTTTAACTTACCAAGTAATTTAGCTCTCAGAGCAACTTTACTCTGTATAACTGAGGGAGGTAGTCAGAAAAAAACCATTTTTAGAAGTGGGAAATCTATCCATCCTTATTTATAATGTCTAAGCTGGAGCCTGTGTGTCTCTCCCCACCACTGCCTACATTGAGATGGGAGGATATCATCTCAATGGATTAGAAAAGTGGTTCCCAAACTTTGGTCCTCCAGGTTTTGGGACTTCATCTCCTAGAATCTCCTCCCCTCTGCCAGCTTGCCCAGAAGTAAGGAATTCTAGGAGTTGAAGTTAAAAATCTGGAAAACTAAAGTCTGGGAACCATTGGATTAGAGAATAGAGCTGAACAAATTACATTTTAGAACTCAGAAAGCAACAGAGGCAACTGAATTGTTGTGTTTTTCAAATTCAGTAATTTACACAAATCAAATGCTATTGGACAACAGTTCATAGTTAAAAGATAGAGCAGCGGGAGAGACTGTGATGACTGTTGCAGCAGTAGGACTCAAAGAATCTCCATATTCTGCTGTATTCTATAGAGTGTGTGTGTGTGAATTTAAAAAACACTGTCCTGCTGTATTTAGCAGAAAGAGCAGTTAACTTACAACTTACAACATCTTAGTTCATTTTTTTAAAAAAACCCCACAAGATAAAAAAAATCAAGCAACAGTATGAGCAAGGTTTAAATTAAAGCAGTGGTTTAAAATACAGCAACTAAGAAGAAACTAAGAACAAATAATATAACTTTTTTGCCCAGCTCTGGGAAGACATCAGACTTGGAGCCAAGCTAGCCTTCCTGAGAGAAAAGAGTTCTAAAGTCACTGTAACACAATAGGGGAAAAACTTTCCTAGCTCCTCACCCACTTTCCAAAGGTGAGAGAGTGGCCCATGGTACAATATGGGGATGGGGAGTGGGGAGTTACTTCACCCAACAGTAAAAGAGCAAGGTGTTCTTCCCCAAGGCAGCTATCAGTGTGGGATCCAATGGAAAGCTAATAAGCGAATAGTCAGTCAGGAATCTTGGATAGTTCATTGGCTTGAAATGAAAGCAAGTTGCTAGCCTTTATGGTTGTTATTATATGTTTGAAACAAGAAAACATCTTGAAATCTTAAAAACTAGAAAAATCCATGAAAGAATGTCAAGTGATTCTGATTACACTTTAATGTCCTTTCCCTCATATGATTCACAAAACCTACATAAAATCTGCAGAATAAGAGCAGTTATGCAAATTTGTTTCCTTGCACAATTTATTCTTGTCACAGAAGCGGCCTAGGGGAGAGAGAGAAGGAGAAAGAAGTGGGAGGAAAAGAGAGATTTTAGACAAACAACATATACAGCCATGCTTTGAAAACATGTCTGGATAGAAAATTCCTGTGCAGCTGATAAGTGCTCTTGCATTATGGAAGCATGAAACACATCATGGTAAATAACTTCACAAAACAGCAGGCAGCGCCTTGCAATGCAATGCATCAGTCATAACCACTTTGGGATTCCATACTGACTGATGACAATCAGTGCAGGAACTCAAATAGCCAGTGTCTTGTGTGAGATGGTCAGTTCACACAGGAAGCCATGCTGAAGTCAAGGTCAGACTGTCTAACTAGTCCAGCGATTCAGATATTGGAACAATCAGTCTTTGGGCTACAGTTCCCCAGACTTCCCACCTGCTTGGTCACTGGCCAAGTTGGCTGGGAATTCTGGAAGTCATAGACCAGAAAATGACATTTTCCAAGTGCTGAAAGTAATAGGCAAGTGCTGGATTTAATTTGCAAGAAGTCTGCATGGTTTCAGACAGAAATCTTTCCCATTAGTTGCTACCTTATCCTTTTAACTGGAGATTCCAGAGATTGAACCTAGGACCTTTTGTAAGCAAAGCATGTGTCCTACAACTGAACTATGGCCTCATTCCAATGAAGAATATATGCATGCCTATGCACATTCATTTTAAACAGACTTGACGGCTAACCTGCGTACATCCATTAACATATAATAGATATGAGTGGGCATCCCAGAGCCAACAGAGCCTATTTGTGCCTTGCTTTGTTTCATTGCATCAGTGAAAGAATAGTATACCTCATACTTCACAGAGCTCTAAATCTGTGCAGCTAAGCATATAATAGGCAGATCACACTCATCCACAATTGAAAACGACACACTAAGGAGAGAGATATTGCATTTAGTATGTCTAGTGCAAGCTGAGAGAGGAGTGCAAATGCTAACCAAGGAACATTAGTAAAAGTGGAAAAAAACTATGTTATGACAATGCAGCATTAACAGTCTAAGCCCTCAATACAGTTAATACAGTCTTCTGCACACAATGCCATATGCTTTCAAACTTTTCCATCTTAAGAGCACATTTCTCATATTGACCTTGCAGTTCTTAAGTATTTGGTACAGAAGACCTGTGCCCTGCAGAGGACTACAAGACAAGTGCTAAGGTACAGAGACCTTTCATTCAGGGTAATAAGCAGGCCTACAAATTGTGATATTCCCTCAGCCTACCAACAACATATCAACAGGAAAAACAACATGCAGTCCTCCCTCCACTTTTGCAGGTTTGACCTTCACAAATTTTATTATCTGCGAGGTGCCCACTTGCCTCCTCCCCACTCTCCCCCTCATATTCCCTGGCCTTTTGCCCAGGCATGTTGCCTTCTGTCTCTGCACCCTGGCAAAAGGTAAGCAAATGGGAGGGGGAAAGTCTAGTGTGTGCAAGCCTGTCCCCTTCTGTTCGTTTGCGTTTCACCCAGGCTTGCAGAAAGAAGGCAGGGCACTCGGGTGACAGTAAAAGAAATGTTTGGGGGAGGTGTTTCCCCTCCATTCTCCTGCCTTTCACCCGTGCACACAGAAAGAAGGCAGGGTGCCCAGGCAACAAGTAAGGGAATGGTGGGAGAAGATGTGCATGCGACTTCTCTGTTCATGAGACCTCCCTCTCCCATTCACTTGCCTTTTGCTCAGGTGCAGAGACGGAAGGCACACCTGCCCAGTCAAAATGCAAGGGAATGGGAGGGGAGAGCACACATTCAGGTGGGTGGAGTTATTAATGGTTGTTGTTGTTTTTTACTTTCTTCAGGGTTCTCCACCCCGAATCTTCACAAAAGTCAAGGGGCCACTGTATACTTTAAACTATAGAAAGCTCAAGCTACATTCATATTGGTCCATAAAGGTAGGGTGATTTTTAAAACTAAAATTACCAACATCATCTTCATCATCTTTATTTATATCCTGCCCTTTCCCCCAAACTGCAACTCAAGGCACCTTACAAATTAAAATAAATATGACATAGTTAAACAATAGAAAAGATCAACATTTAACCAACATCAAACTACCAACAACAGCAAAAACAATTTAAAACATAAAATTAAATGGTTTAAAAGCAGTAAAATTAAAACAAAGCAGCGCCTTGTGAAAGCCCTTTAAAATCCTTCAGTTTTCAAAACCCTGTCAGAATAAAAGAGTATTTGCCTGCCAATGGAGTGACAGCAAGGAAAGTTCCAAAAAGCCATGTTGAGATCTAAAGGCTGGTCTCAAAATACTCATTTTCCTAGGGCTGGGGCACAACTCAGCAAAACAGAACCACGGAAGCACAGTGAGTAAAGAGCTATGTGACCATTTCCTAAAACCATTGATACATACATGGTGTCCACATCTGTCCAATTCTTCTCACTGAAAGAGATGGGTATAGTTGCATGCATAACTCATATCACCATATGGCCATGCTTAACTGCACTTTTGGACAGGAGAATATAAACTGAGCCTTGGGGTAAACCTGTATAACAACCTAGCTTTGCCATTCATTCTGTACTCACAGCCATGCTTTGTCTGGAATCTTGTTAACATCATTTTCAGCATATTTTGTTTTCAGTGTTGTATTCATGTACACAGCAGGTTATCAACATCTTTAGAAAAATATACCTTAAAGCAATTACCTTCCAGTAGATTTCTCCCTAGGGAGGACAATTTTACAATCAAGGCAATAATTGGGTGTAATTTTTTATTTGGTCTAGCTACGGCACCAATCTGTGGCTAGTGATGCAGCTCTGGAGAAAATGGAATAGCTAATCCACTTCTATGTAACAAGGGATAGAAAGACACACCAATTTATTTCTAGCGCATCCAATCAAGATTGTTTGTAATGCTGTAAAATGGCAATTACTCCACTGCTTTTATTTTCTCCTGCTGGTCTAGATACAGGGGAGGTTTTGTTTGCAGGAGACGGAGTGAGGAGATGGCTGGTTCAATCATCAGCTCTTTTTTATTGTTAGAACACCTGCTGCCTCTGTCAGTAGAGACTCATCTATTATGCAGCATGCTAGTGGGGATGGGACCACAAGCAGTAATTTTGAAATGGAGGGTCAATGTGAAGAAGCACAAAGGGTAATTTCTCACTTTACTTTTAAGGAAGATTTGTTTTCCCTTGATTTCTATTTATATTGCTGCTTTTCGCTCAGTAACAATATGCCTTTCTCAAAAAAAAGGGAAAAAAAGACCCCGGAGGGAGAGAGAGGGAAAGAGAGAAATTTTCAAGCCGAACTGACATTTTTATTTAAAAAAAAAAGTCAGGTAAAATTCATGATCTACTGCAATGAACTACTAGAACTTTCACTGTGCTTAGTGCTGTGTCGGGGTGCACTCCAAAATAATCATTTCTCTTCATTTTAAAAGGTACAAGCCACATCATTTTTTAAATGAGCTGCAAAACATGTGCCAAGGTAGGCTTGCAAATGGACATTTGCCAGATTACCTTATTCAAGTAAGAATCTCACCTTGAAGACCAAACACAGAACATAAAACACATGGACCCTCTCTCTTTTTGACTCACAGTGTGAATGAATGGTTAACATAAAGGTGTGTGGGCAGATAATAAAGGGGGCGGGAGATCAAGGAGCTAGCTTTATGAATAAATCCAAGCTGGGTTTAGCAAATGTGTTCAGGTTATAGAATTAATTTGCTGGGAACTGGTCCAACATCAAAGGGAATGGGGTCATAGAAAATATATTAAGTGATACCCATACAGGAACACAGATCAGAAATACATACTCTACTGCTCTAAGCATTTAAAAGAGTCTAGGCCGAGCCCCACAGTACACTAATCTGCCTAAAATTTTCATATTCTAATTTATACTTATATGTGCAAGTTGTGAAAAAAAATAGCCAAGATTTATTTAACCCACACAGCACAAAGCCAGCCAACTAATTTACCACCCAAATCACATCAAATAAAATAAATTATTGGATTAATTTATACTCTTAACCCCAGATCATCCCAAGTCTGTAGTTTCTCTTTATTACAAATAATTTACAATGGTGCAGGCCAAATGCAAAGAAAGAAAGTGGTGTCTGTTTCTTCTTTTTTCCTTATGAAACCTTTGTCATGCACACATACCTTTAAAAATTATTGCTTTTTTAAAAAAATGTCAGTATTAAAATGAAGTTTCAAAAACTTAACAGTATGCCAATCCAAAAATTAGCCAAAGGCAAATCATGAGATCACCCTCATTTAATCTCCCAATCTCAGTCAGATCCTACTCCAAAATTTAAACATTTCCCTTTAAATTAATGTTCCTATTTCTTGATGGTCATTGTCTTAATAACTCAAATTCAAAACAAATATAATTAAATCTTTTATTATACAAAATTTTTAATATAATAAAAACTTTTCCCACATCAGTCCAAGTTATCTGAATTTATCCTCCATTTTGTAGTGTACCATTCTTTTTCCCTCCTCCATGTTTGAAGAGGACCTATCACAGAGCCTCTCACCATGAAATGTTACAAAACCTTTAGTATTTGTAAGTAAACTTACATATGTAGTCTTACAAATAAGACTACAAGTTCACTTTATTTGTCTGCTAGACCCTGTGGGGAGAGGTGGCACTAGTTGTTCCTCACCTTCTGCTTATGAATACTAACTACTGTGGATACACTACTACCTCTCATATTCCCCAACAGAAAGTACCCCTCTTTAAGGCTAGGAAAAACCCCTTGCATGGAAAGATTCCAGATCTCTCCCCCTCTGTGTTAAGCAACATACAGGAAGAAATGCTTGGGGCAGACCACATAGAGAAGAGAAGTTAGCTCATATCTCCACAACTGAAATTTTGCTAAAATTACCCCCCACTCTTGCCAAATAAGGTTCTAAAAATTTCCACTGGAACTCATGCAAATGATTTTTTTCCACAAAAATCCAGAAGTATGAAAAATCACCAGAAAATCTCATATTCTCACACAGCAAGATTTACATCCCTAGTCAGTACATTGTTCAGAAGATCCAACACATCCCCAAGCTACACACTGATTTATCTCACAGCCACAGATACACTTATAGGTTCTTTCTCCAGGAATATTACTATAACTTAGGTCTATTGCATAAAACCATTTTACCCTGAAAGATGATGAAAAATCACTAGTGAGGCCAAAATCCCAAAAGCACTTACTTGGCTTCATAAAAGACTTAGTTCCTTTGAAGACAGAAGTTACTTCTGAGTAAACATGTCTAGGACTGCACTGTAAGAATACAGTTCTATATACTTCTGCTCAGTAGGAAACTGCATTAAGTTCAAAAGGGTTGACTCCCAGGAAAGTGGGTATAGAGTTGCAGTCTAAGTCTCTTAAATTATATCTTGAAAAATGGCTAAGAGCCAAAACATTTTCTTTGTATTGAATTTCCAAGCCACAAGCCAGAACACACTGATATTTACTCCAAGGCTAATAAAGAAAATTATGGTGTGGTCTTTGGTCACCATCTCAAAGAGAAATATTTCTTTAAAGTTTGTTTTACGTCAAGAAGTTTACAACTTGCCAAAACAAAAACAGGTTTGGATGAATTAAATGCACTTCTGAATGTGATTTAGTATATCCAAACGTTCTGCTTGAAGTGCTTCCTGCATTGCTGCTCCCCACCACATCCTGCAATTGATTACCAACCAGCTGTCTCTCCTTCTTCTCCTCTCCACTGAGCTTAACCGGGAAGTCTGGTACTAGAAAATGCAAGTTTATGTGGCAGAGACGTAGAACAATTCTTTACCATGTCCTTTCTCAGTGACAGTATGCCACTTAATGGCTGTTTGCAGATCCCCTCATCCTCTTTCAGGAAAATTTATGATCTTTCAGAAAGGTTATCAATGTCTACTAGTCATGATTGCTCTAAATTACCAGTAGGACCAAAGACAGTATGCCATTCAACTGGAGCTTAGAAAATATAGTTTTTGGATTGCAGCTCTCAGCTAGCATGATCACTGCCACTTGCTGGGAACATAAAGAGGAGGATGTACTTCTGTTTTGCCTGTGGGCTTCCTGTAGCATCAGGTTGGCCATGCTCAGAAACAGGGCACCTTTGGTTTAAACCAGTCCAACTCTCTTTATATTCACAATGCTCATTAAATTTACCCTGCCTGCTTCAGTCTTCGGCCAGGGGAAAATTACTGGACACAACTGAAAGCAACTAAAAACGGATGTTACACAACCACTGTGAATCCACAAATGTTAGACATGCTAACCCTTGCTAAGTACTGTCTTCCAGATGTTGATGTTCCCCACAAAGCTCTCAGCACCATTTAAAAGTCGTTACAGACACCACACGGCCAAGTTTATAGTTTGAGCTTGGTTTAGAATTATTTACAATTGCTAGAGCAAGTTTGTGAACTTGACCCAGCAGCCCATTAGCACTTTGCATAGATGGAAGATGTTAAGAGCTCTATAAAACTTCCCTAGAGAAACTTGCTCCAAGAGGATCATCCTTTGTTGCAGAATAAATCACTTTGGTATCCCACTCAACTGTACCCCTTTGTTTGCATTTCTTTCCAAAAATAGGAATGAGGCAGCACGTAAAAAAAAATAAAAATGAAATTCTAATTAGTTTTAAGGGCAGTTGGTCAATTAAGATTCTTCTTAAACTTTAACAATGCACTTCATTTAAACAAAATTTATCACTAACAGAGAAATTATAATGGCCAGGTGGGATTATTACAACAAAAATCTGGTATTCAGTAATTAGAAGCAGTTTCAAACAGAAAGGCTTTAACTCAGACACAGTTGTGCCAATATTCTGGCAGAGAGTTAAGGCATTTAGCTGATTGAAGTCAACAGGATTTTGCATGCCCCTAGCTTTGACTGGATCATGATCCTTGGGATTATAAGAAAGCAGTTTGATGCCATTTTGTTCGTATCACAAGCATGCAACCTCTCCAAAACACTAGTCATCAGCTTTTTCTCTGTGCAGCTTGTAGGTAATTCAGACTGACAAATCATCTGCAAAACACTACATCTAGAAAACCCAAAAGTGTTCACTGTTTCAGAAGAAGCACCGATAGAATACCTAATAAAATGATATCAATAAAACAACAACAAAAAATTCCATTCCCACAAAAAGTCTAGGGAGTAACAGCAATAGCAGATTCAGCAGCCCTTTTAAAGAGGGGTGGAGGGAAGGCCAGCTCCAGATGGTAGTAGAAACAAGGTACCTAGGTGGAAAGTACGTATCGTAGTTTTCCCCTCAACTGGGAATTACCTAGTTAACACTTCTGATTTTTCTGATGAGGTCTAGGTTGCAAAATGGCCATAAAATCGCTACTAGTTATGGTTTTTTAAAAAATGTTTTAAAATTTCTTTGTATTGTTGAGGGTATTGTTCATAGGGTTGCTGGGAGAAACTTTAGTCCAGTTGTCCACTCTGTCTTAGATCAAGTTTGGCTCCAGCTTCATTGATTGAATGATTGATGGAAGGTTCATCCAGCTCTTCAACTAAGCAAGGCTCTCATAGCAGTTTATCAAAACAAATAATTGCCTAGGTTTCACTCCAGGCACCATCAAACAATTGAGGATATGAAAAAAGCTTTGAGAGTTTGGAAATCATAGTAGTTTTTAAAAAAAGAAAAAGAAAACAAAACTGCTGTCACCAGATGGCCATTTTGCAACGTGAACCATTCATGTTTCTCAAAAAGGAAGTGCTATGTTTGCCTTGAACTGGAAATGAGGACTTAAAAAAAAAAGATTGGCTTGTTCACTAAGGAGACAAAGGAGAAGAGTCCATGATACACTGCCCACAAGGTAAGCAATATGTAGTTCATCTCTTCCCCCCTCCACATAGGCCATAGCTGGAGAGATATTCACATAGATCCCATCAAAGGAAATGCAGATAGCTGCTTAAAAGGGCATTTTTTACTGGACCAGAACAAGAACTGTGGTCTCTATCTGGTAAGAAAAAGATGTAGATTAATTACATTCTTTCAGTCAAGGTGAAATCTAATTTAGCCTTCTGGGATGAGGTGAGTACAGCTTCCTCACATTTTTATAATTTGGTTGCTGATTGTTTTTAACCCAGAGAAGCAGAAGTTTGGGGCATTCCACAGAATTTCAAACAAGTAGATGCCAATCCCCATCCACACATCTCCCATCCACACCCAAGCTGATGAATCAAGAAGTAGTTTAGGCATCCTGGGTCTTTGTCCCCAAAAACCACTACACAGATTGTTTCCCACCAGTTTTTTTTCCACCTTAAGGCTTCTATAGGATCAAACTAAAGGGGGAAATATCTGATCCAAGCCAGATAAGGGTTGCAGACTTTCCCATTCCCTCATCAGTAAATTCAAGTTTGATATTAGCTCTTTTACTGAAGTAACAGCTCTCCTCTTGCTTTTCCTCTGGGGGAGAAAAAAATTGCTTGAATATGGATCTTTAAAGAGTTCCATGGTTACTTCTCAGTGAGTTAGTTCAAAACTCATAAATGTTCCCTTCTGTGGAAATCTCAATAAAAGGTGAAAGATTTATACTTTGGTTTCTCTTCAGCTCATGCAGTTTTCAATGAGCACATTTTTTCTGAGACTGGTTATTTCCAGAGTTCCATGAAAACATTTGGGGGATTTTAATCAGACCAAAGAGTGTTCCAGATGCAAGTTCCAAAGTCTTGAAAATCTGTTAAATGATGACACAATACTTAAGGAATCCAACCATGTTATATTGTATAGGAAATTTTTCTATACATACATACATACATGGCCATAGAAACAGAATACCAGCCCAGAAGACAAACTCAGCTTCATACATACGACTAACATTCAGTCCTCAATATGGATGGAACCTACTTGAATCAGCTCAAATGACAACACCGTCATTTTACAACATGTTAGATGGAGTAAATTTTATGAGACAGTAGGCTCAGCTACAACATCACAGAATCAACCAAAAGGAATTCATGATCCTGTATTAAAAAATAAACAGAGCTGCCATGTTGCTGGAATTTTCCAGATTGGTCTGCAGGCTGAAGAATATTGAAAATTAGCCACCAAACACAAGAATGGGATGAAAAAGAAACACAGCCAGCCAACACCTTGATACATTTAAGATACGGTTGTTCAGCCACAAGCAAATCTGGTATGGCTCCTTTCTTTCCAGGAACACAAGGGGAACAGACAGTTTGAGAAGGGAACTCTACCCATGCCTCACATAAACAGATCTTATGTTAAACTGCAGACTGCAGTATAATCTTGACATGTACACTGGATTTCCCTGCAGCTGAATTGTGCTTGCATTTGTTTTAAGAACCCCTCTTTTTAGAGTACTTTCCTATTTTCCCGGCCAGAAATACAAAGATGCCTTTGTAAGGCAACGAACAGAACATGCAAAAGCTGTAAATACAAGTCCTCAGTCCCTTGAGTTATTCAGTAACAAAGTTGACAACAGAACAATTAAAAACATAAATAAACATATACTAGCCCAAACATTCTAAATCTGAATAGGTTTCACATAAAAGCAAATGAGAATCTGGAGTTTCAGCTTCCTTTTAAGGGAGAATCGTTTTCACTTCCATTTGACATACAGATCAGATAAAGCAACCAGTACAACTTCTTTAATTGTTTTCCGTCCACGGCTTGCTCCATCCTCTCAATTTACCAGTTCCAGTAGATTTTCTTTCAGCCATTTTAGAAGTTAACCAGAGTACAAAGAAGTGAATTCCACCAGAAATTCATTTACACCCAGGGGCAAAAAAAGACTCTAAAAGAAGGAATTTATGATGGATTTCATACTTGACTTGAGTGACAAGTGGCCACATTTATACGGCAGTTGAAACCTGCTGACTCTCACACAATTAACTTCTGTCTGCACTTAGGATCTCAGTCTTCCATAGTTTTGAAAATGAAACTCTGTGGCCTCAGAGGCAGAGCCAGAGAAATCATGCCTAAGTTCTGTTGAAATCATTGACACACACTGGTCCCATCCACAACTAACTAGGAGAGAAAACGGCTTTAGCCTGAGCAGGATCATTTATGTATGCATTTATTTTATTTGCTTTCTATCCTGCCTTTCTCATTTGAATGGTGGCTCACTATTAAATAATACAAACACTATTGAAAAAAGAAATGAATAAAAGCACAGAAAGTTTAACACACATTTCAAAGACACACCAGTGAAAGAAAATACAGCACCCATTCAGTTAAAAGCCACTTCCACAGTTAGGTGAGCTTAGCAGCCTAAGGCCTGTCTGATTCAGAATAAAGGTCTTTGCCTTCCAGACATGACCAGGAAAAGGAGGAGATCACTGATCTTCTTTCAAACAAGGCTTTCCAGAGCCCAGGCACATCAAACAAGGAATCTCACTAAGCGAGGTCAACTGCTCCATTCAGCTAAGTAGGTAACCTACTGCCTACACAATCGCTCTGCAGAATTTCAGAAAGAAGAGTTTCTTCCAGCCTTGCCTGATCCCCTTTCATGCTACACAGTTATAGAGCTATGATTCCACTTTAATTGCTGTGCCAATATTCTTATGGAATCCTCGGCTTCGTAGTTTGTTGAGGCAGCAATGCTCTCTGGCTGAGAATTCTAAATTTCTCTCCCTAAACTGGCAACCCCAAGATTCTATAGGATGCTGCCATGGCAACAGAGGTAGAATCACAGTCCTATAATTCTATAGTGTGAAAAAATCCCTGGAGATACCACAGGAAAGTGAAGCTCCTAGCAAATAGCAAGGTACATACTGTCATACTGGAGTTTATTTCCAGCTCCCCCCAAGCCTGACTTTCACCCTTGAAAAGGAGCTGGAAATTCCCCCAGCGTTTACTAATTCTTGCTGCCACCACCCACTGAATTCTGAATTAACTGAACAGTACAGTGGGACGCTGTTCAGTGACTTGCCAATCCCTGTGTTTAAGGACCTTTCCTTCTCTCTCACTTCCCCCCTCCTGAGGGAGAGAAGTCCTATCTAGTGTGTGCCGATGACTGGCGTGGAAATGGAGAAGAACAGAAGTTTTACAGAAAAGCATTTATTCAAGGCATGCAAATAAACAAGACAATAACACACATGAGAGGCTCCCCCCTCCCAGGCACGCTTAGTTACAAGTAGTTACAAAAACAGATATAAAAGTACAGATACATTCTTTAGATCAGCCAACTCCAAAATAATAAACAGCGCTAACGCGACTAACTATCTTATTCCTAGTTACTTACAATTAGGTTCACAGGCTTAGATGGTCTAAGAGAGAAGAGAGGGGCCAGGAGGCGAGGCATGCCTGCAGCCTATGACGGGCACAGATCTCATCTCTCAGAGGTTCCTTTGATGTCTCTTTGTTCTCTCTTTGTTCTCTCTCTCAGCCACATGGCCTCCCAAGAAGTTTTATAACTTCTGCCTGGAAGCATCTCGAAGCATCTGCAAGATGCTCACCTCTTTCCTTTTTGATTGGTCAATTCTCACCCTGTGACCTATGATGTTGACCCACACTAAAATGTAATCTAATCCCAACACCTCATTAACCCTTGGTTTACCTGAAGAGGGAAGTATCCCCCTTCAGCCAAGCCTAGATAATGGGAAGCCCCATTATCACACATATACATGCTGTTTTAAAGCCAGGGTGTGATAATGGGGCTTCCCATTATCTAGACTTAGTAAAAGGGGGATACTTCCCTCTTCAGGTAAACCAAGGGTTAATGAGGTATTGGGATTAGATTACATTTTAGTGTGGGTCAACATCACAGGTCACAGGGTGAGAACTGACCAACCACAAGGGAAGAGGTGGGCATCTCGGAGATGCTTCGAGATGCTTCTTAGGAGAAGTTATAAAACTTCAGGAAGGCCATGTGGCACAGAGAAGAACAAAGAAATCTCCGAGAGATGAGATCTGGCCAGTCGTAGGCAGGCAGGCATGCCGCGCCTCCTGGCTCTCTCTTCTCTCTTAGAAGATCTAAGCCTATGAACATCTGTGAGTACTAGAATAAAGTAGTTAGCCGCGTTAGGCTTTTAATTATTTTGGAGTTGGCTGATCTAAAGAATGTATCTGTTTTTGTAATTACTTGTAACTTAAGCGTACCTGGGAGGGGGAGCCTCTCATGTGTATTATTGTCTTGTTTATTTGCATGCCTTGAATAAATACTTTCTGTAAAACCTCTGTTTCTCTCTGTTCCCACGCCAGTCTTCGGCACACGCTAGATAGGACTTCTCTCACTCAGAAGGGGGGAGGTGAGAGGGAAAGAAAGGTCCTTAGCATAGAGATTGGTAATCCACTGAGCAGGGTCCCGTTGTACTGCTCAGATATTCAGAATTCAGCGGGTGGTGGCAGCATAATTAATAATGCTGGAGGAATTACCAGCCTTTTTCAAGGATGAGAGTCAACCTTGGGAGGCTGGCATGAACCCCAGTATGACACAGGGCCACTAACTGTGATAAAGCAGTAACACATAGTACTGAAAATACTAAAATCCCTCTCTGTATTAATGTGTTAGCACAAGTGATATACAACGATACATATACGACTGATGTTTTGATACTTGTGCCCAATAAGATGATTGACCATTTAATCTGAAGACATGCACTGAGGTAGTGTAAGATTTCTTTTGGGTATTCTGAGTCTTATAGGCAAAGTCCAAATCTGACCTAAAAGCTGATTTTTGATCGCAACATTGCTAAAGGCAGAAATCAAATATGTATAGCACATGTCATTGCAGGTCATTTTTTGCAGGTTATTGATAAGGTCTCGCCTAATGCTTTGTTTTCTGCCGATATTATACGTATTGACTATCTTTATAATGGTGATTTAACTGTGCATGCTGTTCTGTTTAAGGATTTAAATATTGCTGATTTTATTTCTAGGGCTAAAACAATTCTTTTAAAGCTTGGTTTAGTTTTAACAAGGTTTTTTTTATCAACAATAGCCCCCCTCTCCCTCTATGTCATTTTTTATCTATATTGCCAAGGGATCCTCAGACCAACAAAACCAATGAACATGAGCAATCTCATTCTAAACCGTCAACCTTATTCCTATCTTCCCATCTCTGTTTCAATTCCACTGAGAATCTTGAAATTCCGGTACGAATTAGTACTCTTCCTAAAATTTCCCATTCTCAGGTTCATTCTTTACATTCTTCCTCTTCTACAAATCTAATATCTATTCGTTACCTCCCATCTTCTCAGCTCCCTTCTCAGCCACTATCGTTCATGATTTATTCTTTTCTAAACATCTTCACCTTCTTGGTCTTACTGAAACCTGGCTGCCAGCTCACGACACCGCCACCTCTGCTGCCCTCTCTTTTGGTGGACTTTCCTTCTCTCACACTAATCGTCAGGAGGGTGGGTGGGGTGGGTGGGATAGGTCTTTTGTTATCTGCTTTGCGCCAGTTTCAGCTCCTTTCCTTTCCTTTCCTTTCCTTTCCTTCTACTCATTGTTTTTCTTCATTTGAGGTTCATGCCAGGTGACTCTTTTTACCTCTGCATCTGTGAGTTGCTGTCATCTATCGTCCACCTGGTCCTCTCTCTCCTTTTCTGTCAGATTTTGACTCTTGGTTGACTATCTTTATTTCAGACAATACTCCCTTACTCATTCTGGGTGATTTCAATATTCATGTAGATGACTCTGATGATGTCTCTGTTTCACGTTTTCTTTCTTTATTGTCCTCCTTTGGACTTAGCTTTGCTCTAATTCTCCCACTCACTCCCTTGGTCATTGCCTCGATCTTGTTTTTACTAAACGCTGTTCTTGTTCTTCGGTTACTGAATTTCTGTTGTCCCATCACCACCTTGTCTCATTTGCACTTACTCATAATCTCTCTCCTCGTCATCCTGTTATTCACCCCTTTTGTGAGCTTCATTCTGTCAATCCTGAAGACTTTTCTCAAGCTTTGCTTTCTTCTTTGTGTCTTCCTAGCTCTCTTATTTCTCTTGACCCTGCTGTCTCCTTGCTGAACTCTACTTTATCTTCAACTCTCAATTTTTGCCCCTTTGTCAATGCGTTTTGCTTCTGCTTCTAAGCCTCAACCGTGGCTTACTCCCTCCACTCGGCATCTTTGCTCCTGTTGTCGTGCTCCTAAGCATCTGTGGAGGAAAACTAAAGAGCAGGCAGATTTTATTCACTATAAGTTTATTCTTTCTTCTCTTTTTAGTGCCATTTTTCTTGCCAAGCAAACATATTTCAGGTCATTAATCTGTGCTAATTCCCATTGTCCTCAAAGTCTTTTCTCTACCTTTAATTCTCTCCTTAAACCTCCTTCTTTGTTCTTTCCTTCATTATTCTCAGCTGATGACTTTGCTACTTTCTTCAATACTAAAATTGAAACTATTCGTTCTCCTCTTTCTGTTCCTGACTCTTCCTTACTTCCAACTTATCAATTGTCCACTTGTCTTACATTCTCTTCCTTTTCTCCTGTCTCGCTAGATGAATTGTCCAAAATTCTGAAGTCTTTTAATCCTTCTATCTGTCCCTTGGATCCTGTTCCTTATAACATCTCTTAATTACTATTTCCCCTGCCATTCTTCCTTTCCTGTGTCATGTTGTTAATTTGTCTCTTTCTTCTGGTTCATTTCCCTCTGCCTTCAAACATGCCACTGTTTCCCCAATTCTTAAGAAGTCTACACTTGATTCTTCTTCTCTTACCAACTATCGCCCAATTTCTCTCCTGCCTTTCCTCTCTAAAGTGTTAGAACGTGTTGTCCATACACATTGTCCTTCCTTTTTGTCTCACGCTGCTATACTTGATCCTTTTCAATCTGCATATCATCCTTTACACTCTAGGAGACAGCTCTTACCAAAATAACCAACGATCTTCTCTTCACCAAGTCCTAGGGCTTATATTCTATTCTTATTCTTCTTGATCTTTCAGCTGCCTTTGATATGGTTGATCATGCTCTCTTGTTAGACTTGCTTCATGCCTTGAGGTTCACTGGGTCTGTCCTTAGTTGGTTTTCATCCTATCTTTCTGGCAGCTCATTTAACATGATGCTTGACAATCATAAATCCGCTTCCTTTCCTCTTTCTGTGGGGGTCCCTCAAGGCTCTGTTCTGGGCCCTCTCTTATTTTCTCTTTATACTCTCTCCCTAGGTAATCTTATTAGTTCTTTTGAGTTTCAATATCACCTTTATGCTGGTGATATTCACTTATACTTTTCTTTTCCTGAATTTTCTATGGATACTGAAGATCGCCTTACAGATTGTCTTTCTGGTATTTCTTCATGGATGCTTCATCACCGTCTCAAACTTAGCATGACAAAAACAGAATTACTCATTTCCCCCCTAAACCTTCTTTACCTTCCACTTTTTCCATCACTGTTAATAACACACTTATTCATTCAGTGAAGGAAGCTCACAGTCTTGGATTCATTTTTGACTCCTCTTTGTCTTTTGCTTCCTATACTGAGACTGTTGCTAGGTCATGTCACTTCTTTCTTTATAACATCCCTAAAATCCGACCCTTTCTTTCTCCTTCTTCTGCCAAGACTTTAATCCATGCTCTCATTATTTCTCGTCTTGATTACTATAATCTTTTACTCACTGGTCTTCCTCAATCTCATCTTTCCCCTCTGGTCTGCTCTGGTCCCCTCAGTCTGCTGCTAAAATTATTTTCTCAGCCTGCCATTTTGATCACATTACCCCTCTCCTGATTTCCCTTCATTGGTTACCTATCCCTTATCTCTCCTTACCAGCCAGCTGGAAATCTACTCTCCATGAATACGTCTTCTTACCCAGCCTATAGTCTCCTCTTCTTTAGCTCAGTCACGCCCTTTTTCTCTCGTTGCCTTGCAAACTGCCCCTTCTCTTATTGTTTTTAAATCTAAATTGAAAATTTTCTTGTTTTCCGAAATCTTTGGAACATTGGACTGGTTTTTATTGTTATTTAGATATCGTTTTTTATTGGCATTATAGTAACATCATCTTGTACTGGTTGTAATTCCATATACCCTGGATCTTTTTCATTTTGTCTATCTTCATTTTATTATGTATTTATTTAGGGCAACTGTTGTATTTTAAGTTTTGTAAAGTGCCATGTATATGGATGGCACTATATAAATAAAGGATAACAATAATAATAATGTCTTTAAACAAGGGCCAGAATTTATTAGTATTTTCAGTAAATTCAAACAAGATTCCTATTTCATGTGAAATGTAGCTTACACTTTCTTTAATTATACTCTGAGCTCTCATTACACAAAACTTTAGTCCACTGAAAACAACCTATTTTAACCTGCATCTATGATCCTGAAAGTTGTTGTGCTTCTGGACCAGAAACTAACTATTGCAACACTAAGCCACGGAGCCCAGAGGGACCATTTACAAAGACAGATCATAACAAGGGTATTTCCTACAACACAGACTCAAGGCTAGTGCTACCAATTAATCTAGCAGTTAACCATACAACATTTTTTTGAATACCACATACATAAACATCATTATGCACATTTATTGAGATTGCTACCTAGCACTTAGACCAATGCCTTAGAGACTGTTTAACAATGGTAATTCAGTTTCTGCAAAAGAGGAAAATCTTCACAATTTCATTTCATAAGCAATAAACCCTTGCTAGAACAATAATTCATTCTAATCCGGGCTGGGAAACCTTTTGCCCTCCATATGTTTAAGATTTTAGTTCCCAGAACGCCCAGTGACCATGGTCAAAGATAAGGCATTACAGAAGCTGTAGTCTAAAACATGAAGGGCCATAGTTCTCTGACTCTCCTCTAATCTATTCTTGTTTATCTGAGAACGACCTGAAATGTCCACAGTCTTAAACAGTACAATCCTTTTGTCAGGACTGCCTTATTTTCACATAGGGAAAGATGTAGGCATTGGGATGCAAGGAACATCTTCCTTGAATTCCTTGAATTCACAGACAGAAGTAACAGCTACACAGAAAATTACGGCAGCCAGAAGAAATCAGAATATTTAAAGCAGTGGTGGGAAAAGCACAGTTCAGGCAACCCACAGGCCCTCACAGGCTCTCACAGGCCATTTCTGCACTACACTGTTACAGTGCCATCATTCCACTTTCAACATCCTGTGGAATTCTGGGATTTGCAGTTTAGGGAAGGGCATTTAGAATTCTCAGCCAAAGAGCTCTTTGGCCTCAGTAAACTACAAAACCCAGAATTCCACAGGATGTTGAAAAGTGGAATAATAGCACTGTAACAGTGTAGTGCAGAAATGGCCATAGTCTCCCAGATTCTCCATTTTAAAAAAAAAATTGTCTCAAAATGTTCCCAAATATTCCCTAGCAGGTATGGAGTAATTTCTCCATGATTTCTATCCAAAGCCATTATAGGTATGGAGACGCTATTTTCCCAATAGGAAGATACCCAGACTTGGATTTCTGGGTCACTTCTTGGTATATATATATATTTTAAAGCTGTTTATGTCACAGCTTTGGGTGAAAAATCATGGAGAAATTCCTCCTGCACACTTTCTGGGGGTGCTGGAGGCATACATACTTAAAAGTTTGGGGTGGACTACCAAGAACTACTCGGGGCCAATGCAGCCACCTAACCCTCAACAGTTCTCCACCCCAGATTTAAAAGTTTACAACAGACAGACAAGCTGGCAGAAGGCTGAGGCTTACTGAGGCCATTTCCGCACTAGCCTGTTATAGTGCTATTATTCCACTTTCAACCTCCTGTGGAATTTTGGGGCTTGTAGTTTCCTGAGGCCCAAGAACTCTCTGGCTGAGAATTCTAAAAGCCCCTCCTTAAACTGCAAACCCCAGGATTCCATAGGATGTTGAAAGTGGAATCAAAGCGCTATAACAGTCTCATGCGGAAATGGCCTTAGTCTTTTGTCAAAATGGATATCAAAAAAGAAAGCATGTCATTTATACCTGGCTTGTGAATCAGCTGGTCTTTAAATAATATTTGGTCCTCTAACTATTTTTAACATAATACAGTATAAATTAATAACAAAACTAGTTTACATGAAAAATAAAACCAAATAACTTTAAAAAGAAAGTGCTGTCATTTCTCAGATGAAAAACAGGACAGGACTCTAGTACCTTTAATAACTGTACCCCACAAGGAATTTCAACAGGTAGAGTTTGCATGACAAGAAACACCAGCCTAAATTCTAGTTTCTACACAGCTCTTAAAGGTACAGGAGCCATGACCTGCTTTTCACCTGGTAACCCTACTGTTACTGGAGGTGGCATCAGATTCCACTTGTGAGTGGCTTGCCAGTGGCCATCACTTTGAACTTAAGAATAGCTCCCTGGTCTGAGGAAGCTCCCAAAGGGAAAATGGCTGTCATGAATGCTAAGGAGGCAGGACTCTTTTCTTCCAAAAGGAAAAAAATTGATTAAGATAGATACGTTGCGGGAAGCCAAGATTTTTGTGAGAAGACATGGAAAAGAACAGCAGAGATATAAGAATGATCGAGAAAGTGAAAGAGAAGGGAGAGAATTGGAAGACAGAAGAGAAGATATTCAAGAATTGAATAGCGAAGAAGAAGAAGATAGCAGGAGGACTGAATCGAAGAACGAAGAAAGAATAGATAGCGGAGAAGAAGGTCAACTGTAAATAGATTATAATAGAATTAGATTTTAGATCCTCATACAATGAATTTGAAGATCCTCTCTTGGAATATTAAAGGAATAGTTTCACCCCAAAAAAGGAAAAAAATTTTTTCATTAACTTGGAAAGAAGAAACTTGATATAGTTTGTTTACAGGAAATTCCAGTGCAGGAGGAAAAAACTTATTTGATTCGTAATAGGAAATTAGGAAAAGAATTTGTGGCTGTTCCGAAAGAAAAAGGAGGGGTGTAGTATTATATATTAAGTCTAGATTTGATCCAAAAGAAGTATTTAAAGACGAAGATGGCAGATATATAGCGGTTGAAATTACTTTGCAAAATCAAAAAATTTTATTATTAGGTATCTATGGTCCAAATACAAAACAAGAAGATTTTTATATAAAGTTGAATAGAAAGATTATGGAGTTAGAATATAACAGTCTGATTCGTTTAGTTGACTGGAATGGGGTGATAAACCCCAAGATGGATAAGGAACTCAAAGAAAGGAATTAAAGAGAAGCAAGGTAACCTTCCTAGAGCATTTGATAATATGATGACAAATTTGGATCTAATTGATATTTGGAGATTTAAACATGAAGATATTAAAGATTATACATTTTATTCTGCATCCCATGCCTAAGTATCCCGTATAGATATGTTTCTAATTTCTAAATCATTAGTTGATATGGTGGAAAAACAAGAGATACTCTCGCATGTGCTTTCAGATCATAATCCAATTATATTACAATTTAAATATCGTTGTAAATAATCAATTAATTGGAGAATGAAGGAGAAGTTGTTGTTAGAGGAAAAATTTGTTAGTAGAGTTAAGAATCATCTAAAATTATATTTTGAAGAAAATTTAGAAAAAGGAGTTAAGCTTCCGATAGTTTGGGATACTGCAAAGGCAGTGGTAAGGGGGTTATTTTTTCAGCAAAATGCGAGGATTAATAGGGAAAAAAGAGCGAATCTTCAAAAATTGAATGAGGATCAAAAAAGAAAGAAGAAAAACTAAATGAAGATCCATCAAATGAAAAGGCTCAAAAGGAAGTTCAAATACCGAGGAAACAAATGGAGATAGTTCTAGAATTGGAACTTAATGAGAAAAAATCATATAACAACAACATTTTGAGTTCGCAAATAAAGCGGGGAAATGGTTGGCGAATAGATTGAAAGGGAAAGAAGAGAGAGTGTTGATAACTAAATTGAGGGGGGAGAGACTTTTTGTACAGATTTTCAACAGATTAAAGCTATTGCAACAAATTATTTTGAAACATTATATAAAAGACAGGATTTGTATGTCGAATTTCGATTGATTCCTATTTAGCTAATCAAGACTTGGCAGTTTTAACAGTAGAACAACAAGAGAAGTTAAATAAACCAACTGAGTTAGCGGAAGTGTTAGAAGCTATCAGGAGAGAAAAAAAGGGGGAAAGGTGCCCGGACCGGATGGGTTTTCCATCCAGTTCTATAAAAGTTTTCAAAATGACATTGCTCCTATATTGCAAGCAGTGATGAATGAAGCAACAAACGGGGAAATTCCGAATACGTGGAAAGAG
Source organism: Iguana delicatissima (assembly GCA_948472985.1). NCBI lineage: Eukaryota > Metazoa > Chordata > Lepidosauria > Squamata > Iguanidae > Iguana > Iguana delicatissima. The sequence continues at coordinate 80,016 of CAOKZL010002363.1, read as the reverse complement.
GCGATATTACACTTATTCATAAATCAGGGAAGGACCCAACAGATATTAAGAATTATCGTCCGATTTCACTTTTAAATTGTGATTATAAGCTTTTCACCTCAATATCAGCAAGTAGTTTAAAAAAGAAATATTAAATGAAATAATCTCAGAAGAACAAGCAGGATTTCTACCGGGGAGACAAATTAAGACAATCGAGAAACTTAATTAATATTTTAGAATTTTGTGATAATCATCCTCAAAAAAAATTAATGGCTCTCTTTTTGGATATAGAAAAAGCCTTTGATTCGGTAAATTGGGAATTCTTATTTAAAATATGTCAAAAAATGGATTTAGGAGTTAATTTTAATAATTGGATAAAAGCAATTTATCTCTCTCAAAGAGCTTATTTGATAATTAATGGTCAAAAAGCAGAGAAATTTGAAATACAAAGAGGCACACGCCAAGGCTGTCCCTTATCCCCTTTGTTATTTTTGTTGATAATTGAAGTGTTGATAAAAAAGATTAAAGAGCATAATAAAATCAAAGGAGTAAAGGTCCAAGACAAAGAATATAAGATCAGGGCATTTGCAGACGATCTTGCTATAACTTTAGAATATGAAGAGGGATGTTTAAATAATCTGAAAAATGTCCTTAATAGTTTTGAGAGATACTCTGGTTTGAAAATTAATAAAGATAAAACAATGATTTTGACAAAAAACATGTCAGAGTTAGAAAAGACAGAAGTGGTACAAAAAAACAGGGTATAAATTGACCTCAAAGATAAAATATCTAGGTATCATTTTTACAAACAAGACATCGGATTTGTTTAAAAATAATTATATAAAAGTATGGAAATCAATAGTTAAAGATTTGAAAAACTGGAATAATTTGAGGATATCCTGGATGGGAAGGATTGCAACAGTAAAAATGGCAGTCCTACCGAAACTATTATATCTTTTTCAATCTATCCCGATTATACAAAATGAAAAAGTTATAAAGGATTGGCAAAGGGAAATTAGTAAATTTATCTGGGGAGGGAAAAAACCTAGAGTTAGAATGAAGATTCTAGAAGATTCAAAAGAAAGAGGAGGATTGGCTTTACCAAATTTAACTTTATATTACTACGCTTGTGTTTTAAATTGGATCCAAGATTAAATTGGAGAATATAAAACTTTTAAAGATTGAGGGAGATGGGTTAGGGTTAGGATGGCACTTTTATCTATGGTATAACAAAGGGAAGGAAAGTAAAGAGTTTAACAGACATTTTTTAAGGAAGGCTTTATTTAAAGTGTGGAAGAAGTATTTTATTAGAGCGTGTAGAAAACCCAGTATGGGTTTTCGCCCCATGAAGCATTTTTATAAAAGGGAAGATATCTTATTTGATAAAAGAATTAAATATGAAGATTTGATAGAAATTAACCAAGAACAAATAAGGATTAAAACTCAACAGGAATTAAATGAATCGGGGTTGAAATGTCATTGGCTATTGTATAGGCAGTTAAGAGAGAAATTCAAAAATGATATTAAACTCAATGAATATCAAATGGTAGCAGAAGAATTGAATGGGGTATTATATCCAGGAAAATCTAAAGCTATCTTGTCTACTTATAAAATTTTGATAAAATGGAATACGGAAGAGGAATCCGTTAAACTACCGATGATGAAATGGGCTCAAAATTTATCTCATCCAATTTTAATGGAGCAATGGGAGAAACTCTGGACTAGAACAGTTAAGCTTATGCTCTGCCAAGATATAAGAGAGAATATGTACAAGATGCATCTCCACTGGTATTTAACCCCTCAAAAAATAGCGAAGATGACAAATAAATGTTCTAATAAATGCTGGAGATGTAAAAAGGAGGTAGGTCCTTCTACCATATGTGGTGGACATGTTAAAAAATGAAGATATTTTGGAAACAAATTCATGGAAGAATAGAAAAGATGTTAGATTTAAAATCTGAAATGTCACTGGAACTTTATTTGTTATCTATGTGGGGAAATGATTTAGAGAAAAAGTCGGGCGACAATTGCTCTATATGACGGCTGCAGCAAGGATGTTGATAGCATTGAGATGGAAAGAGAAGCCAATGCCTATGGTGAAGGAATGGGAAATGAAAGTATTTGAGTTAATACAGTTAGATAAAATAACATATATATTAAGAGGAGAGACTAAGCAAATGTTTAGTAAACAATGGGGGAAAAAAAGGTACAATATTATAAGATTGTCTGGTATGACAGTGAATTGGTAGAATTAAATTACTGAAAGAAAACGTAGGGAATATGTGATATCTATATATGAGAAAGAAAACCGAAATATAATAGATTTGTGTTAGAACCTCCGAGACCAAAGTTAGAAGTAAAGAAGAAAGTATTTTGATAACGATTTAAGGAATTTCTTTATGTGTAGGTGTATGTGTAATGTAGTAGATTGTGTAGAGATAAATGGGTACGTTTTGTAAGATGTTATGTAATGGTTGTGTAGTGGATTTTGTATGTTTTTGTATATTTTAAGAATAAACTTTATTAAAAAAATTTTTTTTAAAAAAAGAAACTGACTGTTTGATGATCTGTCCAGGATCTTTCCAGGTACTGATGTCAGGCTGACTGGGCGATAATTATTTGGGTCCTCTTTTTTTCCCTTCTTGAAGATGGGGACAACATTTGCCCTCCTCCAGTCTGCTGGAACTTCTCCTGTCCGCCAAGAGTTTTCAAAGATTATAGCAAGAGGTTCCGCAATGACCTCTGCTAGTTCTTTTAAAATCCTAGGATGCAATTCATCTGGTCCTGGAGACTTAAATTTATCCAGAGTAGCCAGGTATTCTTGTCTACCTCTCTACCTATTCTGTGCTGCATTTCCCCCACTTCCTCACCTGCTCCCCAACCACCAGGTTGAGTGTTTTTATCCTTTTGGAAAAAAACTGAGGCGAAGAAGGTGTTGAGGAGTTCTGCCTTTTCTCTTCCTCCTGTTAATAATTCACCATCTTCCCTGTGCAGTGACTCTATCATCTTCTTTTTTTTCCTTTTGCTGCAGACATATTTAAAAAAGCCCTTTTTATTGTTTTTAATGTCTCTGGCCAGCCTAAGTTCGTTCTGTGCTTTAGCCTTTCTGACCTTCTCCTACATCTCCTGGCTACTTGCTTATAATCTTCTTCGGTGATTTCCCCCTTCTTCCATTTCCTGTACATGTTTTTCTAACACTTAGCCCAGCTGAGAGTTCTTTGGTCAAATTGGTTTATAGAACACTAGCTAATTCCCCTAAGGTTAATACATGGAGATGTAGAGAGGGACTGCTTCAAGCTGAGTGATGGTGTCTCACAGGCCTGACCTGGAGCCTACTAGTGCCTTTGAGTCTAGTGATGACTTCTACTGAGCCACCAGGAAGCAGAGGACAAGGTGGTACCTGGTAAAACAAGTTGAAGTCCAATATTTGACAAGGACTTAACAGTAAAGAGCTCACAACACAGGAAAATATGTAAAAATGTATTTAAATTGTTAAAATTATTGTTTAAATTTTAAAATCGCTTGAAGCAAAGAATTCAAGGAAGTCTCAACATCACTGCACTGATGCTGAAGCTTTATTATACTGCCACCAAGAAGATGGTGAGTTAAGAATAAGGCTACTATACTGCCTAATCTTTTTGTTAGCTAGTGAGGATCTAGGCTCTCCAATGCATATGTAATTGGAAAATTCATTAGTAAACTTTCATAAATTTGTAACCTGAAACTGCCTGCCTTGTTTTGCTTTCTAAGTTAGTCTCAGTTCAGAGAAACCACACAGAGATTGGGATGTGCTCTTTCTGCAGTTCTGGAAGGCTAATTCCTAACAGTTTTAGCTTTCATAGAAATTCCCCCAAAGGGCTAACACCATGGGAAACTCTAACTCTCAATAAATCGAAAAGAGTGCTGTGAATGACATGTCACTGATTCAAGGTTTATATAGGCCTGCAGTCTTTTCTAATCACAATTCTAAATTTACTTTATCTGATAGTTTTTAAACTTTACACTGGGCCCTGGTCTTTGCAATTGAAGAAGAGAATATTAATTCTCCAGCTATAAAGGTTCATGAGCCAGACAATCAGGGACAATCAAATACTTTGTCTCATCTGATGGAAGAAGACAATCTCTCAAGCCCTTTATTCATAAAAAAAGGTGGCCAACTTTTTAGACCAAAAATGCCAAAATCCCCCAGTCAGCATTTTGAATTAATAGTCCAGAAAGCTAATTTCTACAGTATCTGCTCATGAAATCTGAATCCTGAAAGTCAGGGGATTCTTTCAGGTAGCCTCTAATGTAGCAAAAGGAATCCCGGCCATTAGAGAAGCTGAAGGCCATAATATGCAATCCAGCTTAGCATAAAGATGCTGTACCCTGGATCTTGGATATGATCATCCTTGAAACAGAGTTATCACTGCCACTTTCTGCTCTTGTCACATCAGTTATTTCCCTTCAGATTTCAAAGCTCGCAAAATATACAAATGATACTAGGAGACCAAATATCATGTTAAATCAAAGTCCTTTGAATTTTGTGAGAAAATTCCTAAAGGATGCTCATAGCATATAAAGGCATTCAAAAATGTACAAAACAATTATGTGTGAAATTCCAGAGATCTAAATCTTTTAAGAAGTCCCTGCTTTCATCTCTGCTGATTTGCCTTCATTTTCTTCCAAAGCCTGCTCCTTAGGTTTTGATGCATTTCCTGGTTCAGAGCTACTTTGAAACTCAGGGTACTCAAATGTTATAGTCAATGTCTGTCAATACACAAGAAAAACACATAAACAACTTTAGATATCTGTACTATTGGGGCCTAATACCCTAAAGGCATTAAATCTCGTCTGATCTTGAAAGCTAAGCAGGGTTAGCCTTGGTTAGTACTTGGATGGGAGACTGCCAATGAATACCAGGTGCTGCAGGCTATGGCCATTTCCACACTGGACTGTTATAGTGCTATTGTTGCAGGAGCACACAGTCTACTTCACTATTATCCCTCTTCCAACATCCTATGGAATCCTGGGCATGGTAGTGGAAGGGGAAGAAATGCCCTGATATTGACATGCAGCAACCACCAGCCAGTAATGCAATGGACTAAGTACACTGCAACCAGTGTGTATGCTCTCTCCAGTGAAAACCTTCTGTATCCTATTGAAGCTCCTTGATGTTGCTGAAAGCAAGCAAGCAAGCAAGCAAGTAAGCACATAATGGATACTCCCAGTATAGTAGGGGCATTCTGTCTCGGCCACTGCCATCCCATCTTTCAAATTATTATTAAGCTTGGAAATCTGTGAAGTTCCATTCAGATGAAGTGAAAGAAGCACAGTGTATATTTTATTTGCAAAAAGACAGAAAAAATATGTTCCTGTGGTGCAAATCTCTCTGGGGAGTTTGCCTAGCACGAAGAAAAAAGTGTGTAATATCAACATTCATCTGCCACAACTCATTTAGATTGTTTCCCAGAAAGAAAACATCCTCTCTCTGTCCAACAGTTATATTTGTGATACTTCATAACTCAGCAACTGACCATTTGAAAAGTATTTGCTTATAAAAGAGAGAAATGAAGGAGATAATATACAATATATGGTGCCAGATAAGTGTATTGACGTACAAGTGAGATGACTTGGCTACAACACTGAATTAACTGGTAAATTTTAAAAGTTTTTAAAGACTTTTACAGTGCAAACCTATGAGTCTACTCAGCAAGAAGTATCATTAAGTTCAGCACTAAGTTCAGAATTGATTCCCACATCAAATATTTATAAGATTATAATGGAACTGACTAAAACAAGCCTGTAATTATTTTCAGACTGCTAATTCACTTTAACAAAAGTATTTATAAATCTTACACAGATAGCAACAGTTGTCTTACAAGATCCAAAGTATGTCCTTCATCCCAACCATGGAAAGAATGCTGCTCCTTAGACTATGTCTCCATTCAATACACCATCCAAAAATACATGTCACATGCTATGTAAAGTTGGCCCCCGTACCTAGAAGAAAATGGAGTGACAATGAAGGCTAGGCCAAGATGTTTTGCTAAGATGACAGACAGCATGTCACCTCTGTCTACCATTCCATGTTCAACGAGCTGCAGCCAGAATGTGAACCAGTGGAGGCTACAAGGGAGCACACAACTGCCTTACTGCAACAATTCCACCAGCTGATCCATTTCTGGGCAAAATTGAAAAGGTTTCTTTTGACCAATAAAGCTCTATATAGCTTGAGTCCAGGCTACCTTTAGTACTATCTTTCTTTGAGAAAAAATTAAGTTTATTTATATCTCACCTTTCCCCAAGATTGGGATTCTACGATCCAACCCCTAAGATCTTCCAGGAAACTATTATTTCAGTTTCCCCACCTTCCCAGGCATCTTTAGTGGGAACACAGGAGAGGACCTTCCCAGCAGTTGCTCCCAGGCTTTGGAATTCCATTCCTAGTGATGCTAGAATGGCTCTCTCCTTACTCTCCAAGTTATTTTTTCCCCCTATTCCAACAGGCTTTTGGATACTGAATGCATAAGCTTTTAATAGTGGGCTGTCTTGCTGACTTATCCTTTGCATTTAATGGATTTGTTTTAATTTTATGTTATGTACCATCAAATGAGCTTTGACTTATGATGACCCTAAGAATGAGAAAATTCCAAGAGGTCCTTGCTCAGGTTATGAAAGCTCAGTGTTGTGACTTCTTCAACTGAGTTAACCCGGCTGTAATGCAGCTTTCTTTTCTTACTGCCTCCAACATTATCAACTTTTCTAATGACGTTATGTAGTCTCATGATATGTCCAAAGTACAATAGCCTCAATTTAGTCATCTTCGCTTTGATATATTCATTATGCACTTTACAATTATATAAACTTTCTTTGACAATTATTTTTGTTTTCATAATATTCATCTGTAACCCTACTTTTGCAACTTTCCTCAATAATCATTCCAACTATTTGTTGTGTTCTGCTAATAATATGGTATCATCTCCATATCTTAAATTATTGATATGTCTTCCTGCAATTTTCACCTCTGTTTTCTCCAAGTCCAATCCCTGCTTTCCAAATCTGCATGATATGTTCTGCATATAAATTAAACAGAATGCTAAAATGCAATTTTGTCGGACCCCCTTGCTAACTCTTGGTTCAGGTCTCAACTCAGGCATCCATCCAACTGTGAAATTGCCCCCACTAGTTATTGCTTGTGCCAAGTCTTCAAAGACTCAAGACCCATGTATTCATCTATGCATTTGCTTGAATCTATGTTTTGTAAATTTGCTATTCTAGAACTTGCTTGTGGTATTGTTGTTGCTTAGTTTTCTTGTTTTCTTGTGCAGTAGAGATCGCACTATTTTATTGCGCTTTACTGATAATTCTATCTTGTTTTGGCATTGTATTATGATGAAGAGCAAATAATACATTTTGTAAATAAATCAGTGATAAATAAAACTACGGCATTTATTTAAATACACTTTGATTACTCAGTCGAAGAATGGAATAAAACTCTTTTAACCAGGTGACACCTCTACTACATTTCACCTGAATAGTGTCTTGCCTCCACAGATATCGTGGGCACTGCTGCACCAAAATGTGCGCTTTTATATAAGAAACATACATTATGGGATTCTCCAGAAGAGTTTTGATCAGTGTTACAGAGATGTAGGAAACAATGTGCAATGTAAACATTATTCTGTGCATGAACCAGTAGAGTTCTACCCCTTGTCAAAAAAGCTGCAAGGGTATTATCAAATTGTGGACGATACTGGGAAATGGAACACTTGGGTCAACTCACCTCATCTCACGCCTTCAGTTCTGTGCACAGTAAGAAGCTCCAGACCGGGGTTTCTCAAACAACCTTGCAACCTGGCCTGGTAGTTTGTTTTTCAAAGAAAAACAGTCAAACATCCTACTTGTGTGTCTAAGCTATTAGGAATATGTACAGTAGAACAACTCTCTGAATCCTAGGCAGGGTCTCCAGTGACACAGCAGCTGTCCAGCCAACTCGTACAATGTTACCCAGTAAAACTGAGACTGAATAGGCTTAATGCATGGAACATTCTTCACTGACCAAATTTACTTAGTCTTCTTTCCACCTGAGTTGCCAGTAAAATTTTAAAAAGCTCAAGGAGAAAATGTCTTTCCCAATGTAACCATTCTGAACTCCCCAAAAAACCAAACAACTCCATTTGCCTCTGCAGAATTTCTCTTCCCACACTTTCCCCAACCATATCCTTGTTGAGCTGAAACTGAATCACATCCTTTTTACTGAAGAAGTTTAACGGTTCTACAAACTTTTGCTGGGCAATTATTATTCACATCTCTCAAATCAGTCAGATGTAAATGCAACCCATTCTCCTCATTCCAGCCGCAGCCAAAATGTGACGCGCAGGGCTTTTGCTGACGACAGACACAAAGTCTCCCAATTGTCTAGTAGTCTTGAGTCTTGAGATGCCTGAATACGTTAGTCATGGTGAGCCTATTTTCACTTCTGCAGTTATTTAAAAACACTGCTGGCAACTACAGCAAAACCCCATGACCAACAAAGATGAGCACGGCATTGTTATCTTCACACCTAAAACCTTTTCGTCATATGCCGTGAATAAGACAAAAACTCAAGGCTTGCTGGTTGTATAGTTGCAGGGGAGGGAAAAGAAATGAGGGTATTGTCCACTCCCCAGATAAGAATTCTGCCCTCCACAACTGCCCTCCTTCATTTTCAAGTTTCCAGCATTCCAGACACTGAAACATTAAAAATTATTTACACTTAGATTTGCTTTGTTCATATGCCATTGGTGACTTTGCCTGCCCCTTTTCTTTGGATGCCTAGACTGTATTTCTAAATATTCAGCTGGCATTTTAATTTACTTCAATGCTAGACATTTGGGGACTAAAGGAAGATGTCATTTGAGGGGAGCAGAATTCTTATGGGTGAGACAACATCCTCATTTTTCCCCCATCCTGTAGCTGAGTCCTGATGCCTACCTTCCACAGGTACCAAAGCTAGCGGTTTTAATCAGGCTTACAAAAACCCATTTGCTTATGGTGAGTAAGAATTTGCATACAGGTGATCAGACAGGAAAGTATTATGAATGCTGCCTCTTTTTTAAGCCATTGACGTTATACAGCAAAAGCACAGCAAAGGTAGCTAAAATATTCTGTTTGCAAGGTTAGTTTCTATTATCAGCACCAGCAACACTGACCAACACAAACTCGCACAAGAAAGTGCCTTAATACTAGGGAAATAGTTGCTTGACTCCTTTTCACAAACAGCCTGAAATGCAGATAGAAAGGGAGGAAGCTCGCTAAAACTGTCAGGCTCCTATAACATGGTGGAAGAACCAGAATATATATAGATGGGAAAAGAAATACCATACCTTATCCTCTGAGAAGTTACTCAATATATGCAAATATTTTTGTCTCTTTCAAAGCAAGCTCAATAGCAGCTTCTTATAACTCATGTTAGAGCTCAAAAGAATATGTTTTACACTCTATCTAGAACCCGGTACAGGATTCTATCTACTAACTCCAAAGTCCCTGGTACTTTCATCTAGGGATTTCCTGCCAAGTATACTTTCAGACTGGTAGCCAAAATGTACAGAAGCCATGGTTAGCCTTCATAGCCTAGTTACACTGTCTTGTTCTGTGCCCCCCGCCCCAAAAAACACACACACATACTAGAAGCTGGCATTTGTACACAAAGCCAGCTTGTTTTGTATTCCCTTCATGGTTCTCTCATGAAAAACCTGCTATTTTCCCTCTCCCTTTAAGATACTGTGGGAGACAGGACCCAAAACATTACTGATAAAAGGATAAGAGCTAGAATGGGTATGAATGCATGCCATGGCATCCACCTGACTCTTATTATGGACTCTTCCCAGATCTAGTGAATTCTAGTCCTTAAGTAGATACTTTTTAACTGTTCCAGACACACCTAAAGCTAGTTGGCACACAAGAGAGAAGCTGCCCTGAAAATGCTGACAGAATGAAAACAAAGGAAGCAGGATTTCACAGTATGCTTGGCAATAGTGCAACTAAACTCTAATTAGGAAGCCACTCATTGGTAGTTTTCCCTGTAATAGCAAAAAACCGTAACAGTCCCTCTCTACTCCTCTCTCATATTCATGTCTGTGGAGGGAGGAAGATACATTAGGGACGAACTCCTTTTGCAAAGGGCCTATCAAAGATGGGTACTTTGAGCACCCCCCCGAAAACCCCATGACTAAAAGCATACATTTAACTGACAATTTGCTGGCTTTAAAAAGTGCAAAAATCTTGTTCCTGAAGGCAGCTGCTTCTAGTGATAAGAGCAGCCCTGCTGTAAATTATTGCAAGGATCTGAGCACTATCATGACTTTCCAAAGGGTAGAACAGCCTTGCAAACAAATCCAGAAGAATTACTGGCCCACAAACACCTGTATTAGGATTCCCATCTACACGTACCTCTGTTAGCAACTCAAGAAATATTGATGGTCTGAAAAGGAAGGCCCACTAAGCTCTCCTACCATGAACAATAGCTTTCTTCCCTCCAGGCATTTGATCTTATCCCTTGAGAGATGTCCAAGATGTCAGTGAGGAAGTTGTACATACATTGTTGTAAAAGCCTGACTCTAAATCTGCAGGGAGGCGGGGGGCACTATGTATCTGGATGCTTTAAACTTGGTTTGGGCTCTGAAATTGTTTCCAATGCTGAACTGAAGACAAGGGTGTGAGTAACCCTCTCCTAGACTTTTGCCATCCACCACAGTATCTTGGAAGAGCTCCCATGGAATGGAAATTGAAGACAACCTGCTTTAGTGGTTCCATGACTACCTGGCTAGCCATTTTCAGAAGGGAGTGCTGCACAGCTGGAGATTATTCCTGTGACATATGGCAGTTATGCTATGGTGTGCCACAGGACAAATAACTCCCTAATACTGAATACCAAGCTTGAGGAAATGTGTTTTTTGAACCACAACTTTGCAAAATCCACCAGACAGCATGGTGACCATGATGGCTTAGGGATCTAGAGATTCTGGGATCTTCAATGCAAAAAAATAACTTCCCATGTTCTGGCTGAATATTATGTGAAACTACAGGGTAGAGTCAACATCCAAGGATCTGAAGTGAGATGACTAATATCAGTTCTATTTCTCCTTATCATCACATTCAGATTCAACAGCGCTGCACCTCTCAGATTAATAATGAAAATCTTTTCAAGATTTTGCTGAAAGACATAAACAAGATTAATCCAGACCAAATACAGAACAAGAGCTACACAGCAATACCTACAATTACAAAGTTATTTCATTAAAATAGAACCATTAAGAAATAAAATTAATAATATTCACTGATATTATAGCAATCCTTATAGCAATCATTTTACAACAGAATGCCTTCATAAACAGCAAAAAGAAAATATTACTCTGAATCTTATAGATAGTCCCAAGCAGATCCACTGATTCAAAAGAAATTTAGGTACATGCTGGTTTACCAAGTTACTCTTAATTCAGTGGAACTACAGCTGGCCCTCCACATGTGTGGGTTGAACTTTCACAGTTTTGATTATTGCAAGTTTCTCCAACTCCTGCCCACCACCGCAAATACTTTTTTCTGGGTGAAGCTTCCCCTTCAGCAGATCTGATCAAGCCCACTTCTGATTCTTCTCCTCTTTCACCTGACGAGTTAAGGATGGACTGCAGCCCAATTTCTCAGCACCACAAACCCTCTCCCCATGACCCCACACACACACAAGGAAGGAGATAGGCCAGAGCTCCAGAGGAAGTATAAGGCCATCATATCAACCCACCACCTTTCCCACTCCTTTCCCTGACCTGAGCCATTTCTGCACTAGATTGTTATAGCGCTATGATTCCACTTTCAACATCGGCCCCTCCCGAAACTGCAAACCCCAGGATTCCATAGGGTGTTGAAAGTGGAATCATGGCGCTATAACAATCTAGTGCGGAAATGGCCCTGGTTTGGACCGCATGTGTCCTTTCTCCCCACCATGCCTCTGCTCCCTTCCCAAAAGACACACACACACACACACACTTGATATTTGTGGTATTTGTGATTCCATTTTGTAGGGATCCCTAGCAAATATGGAGGGCAACTTGTACTCTTGTGAGGACTAACAATTGGGTTTAGGCCATTAATGCAATAAAGCATGTAAGACAATTATTTAAATATATCTCTAATAATTATTTGAACTATAAACTGAGTGCTCTGGATAACACTCCACTAATAGAAATTTGGCAAGAAGGGAAGGAAAATTTCATGTTTGATTTCATTGTTTCATTTTAATTGTTTGCTTTAATAGTGTATAATATACAAGAAGAAATGTAAGTATGTAAGAAGAAATGTAAGAAATCTAATTCCTACAAGGGCAGGAATAAAGTTTATATTACTGTTTGCCATGTTAATGATCACACCATTAGTCAGATAAGAGGGGGAAACTGTTATAAACCTACTAGGCACAAGAACTGGGAGAAAAAGAAATTCAAAACTAAAGTCAAACCAAGGTCCATCATCACTGCCTTGCAAAAGCCACCATTAAAATGTCGATTTAAAATGTCCATGACTCAGATTCTTTGTGCTTTTCATCCAAGAAATTTTTAATTAAACACAGTTCAATAGCTTGTATATGTTTCTGCTCACACAATATATCACAGAGAAATGTCTGTCCAAACAATAAGCTTAGCACATGTTAAAGCTACGCTCAGAGACAATCTACACTGAGGTATGTGCAGGAAAAGGACACTTTTCATAAAATTTTATGTTTACACAGTTGGTAATCATTTGCTGCTCAAGGCAATATATAGCCATTTTTTAAAAAGTAAAGCTCATTCCAGATGTTTTCATTACCAAAAAAGAGAGGTCAAAATCCCTTGAAAACAAAGACAGTCAGATTCATCTTGGAAGGTAATGCTGAAAACCCATATGTGCACAAAACTGCATGAAAGGCTCAAAATAATTCCCCTAGTGTTTGTGCATAAAACAATGCAGTCCATTTTCTTTACTATTTTCCATGATTCCAGAGACTGCTCAGGATGACCCAAAGGCTTGTCATTCTAATCTCAGAACCACCCTGGGACTGTTTAACACTCACAAATCATGATAATCTAGTCAGAGTTTCGTACTAGTGCCAAACTCAAAGGAGGCCCAGTCACTCAATTCCTTTCTCGATATCCATGAATTCCAAAGACAGTGTTTTGTGTTCCTTATTCTCATTGGCACTGCAGCTCATTTCATTTTAACTCTTCACAGTAATAAGGTGTTCAACTAGCTGGAGGCTTTCATTGGAATATGCAAGAATTTCTAAATATGCTGGGAGATGATGATGGAAATAAATGGGAAAAAAGTTCACACATGTACAAATAAGGAATATATTTTAATACATACACACATATTGCGTGCTGCCTTTTGGAGCTAAGCAGTAGTCTTAATGTGATTTAAAACATTAAAACAAGTTAAAATGAAACACACATTTCACAATAGCTGCCACATCCAAACGACTGTTGCAAAACTAGCAGTAAAAACAGCAGCAAAGATCAAAATTATAATGTGGGAACATAAACAAGAATGATTCATTGGTTAAAAATGGATACAAACCATCTGTCCTTTAGGGCACATTTGAAAAACTGTCAAAATCATGGAACGGCCTTTAACCATAATGGAGCTCCTAGTGAACAGACCTTATTTCTTTTGCCCACCGAAGTGATGAGCCTTACCTGCTCCTGTGAGCAGGGCCTCCAAAGCCACACTTAAAGAGTAGGCAGGCTTCAATAGGAGCGGGCAGTTCTTCAAATAACCTTGTCACAGGCCATTTCCACACAAGCCTGTCCTGGTGCTATGATTTCACTTTCAACATCCTATGGAATCTTGGGGTTTACGGAAATGGCCACAATCTGTTTAGGGTCTTAAAGGTAATAGTCAGGATTACACCCGGGGTACCTTAGCAACCAATGCAATTGTTTCAGAATTGTTATTTGTTTTGATTGCTTAGTCCCCCAAAGCAACCAGAGAGCTGCTTCCACACCAGCTTCATTCAGCTTATAAACTATTTAAAGGCATTAGCACATACAAATGCATTACAGTAGTGAACTCTGGATGTAACTAGAATATGGATACATGTGGCAAAGTCTGCATTCTTCACTTGGGGTATCGCTGGCCAAAGCTAATATAATGCACTCCCATAGACTTTATTGACCCAAGAGAGCCCTCAAGCTGTGTGTCTGGCCCTTCAGAGAACATAATTCCAACCAACACCAGTTATATACTTCCATCAAAATCAGAAAAATTCCCCACCTGCTGCACTTATATTCTCTTTGGATGAAAATTCAGTATATTCTTCTTCATACAACCTCATATCCAGTGATTCCAGATACCACACTTACGGTAATCAGATACAAAACAGGGCAAGGTTCCTGCACCTTTATGGCACGTGGCTTGTCACAGAAGGATCCTAGTGAATTACTATTTTTGCCAAATTACCAAGGACAGTTAAAAACCACAGGCCCTAAAACAAAACCAATGTAACCTAAATCCAAGATCAACTTCAGTTCTAATACTTTATCTCATCCAAGGCCATTTCCACACTAGACTGTTATAGTGCCATTATTCCACTTTCAACCTCCTATGGAATCCTGGGGTTTGCAGCTTAGGGAGGCCCCTTAATTACACATTTATTGAGAAGTAATTGCCAGTTAGTGACGGTCCTCCACATTCACAGTGGTTAGGGGCACAGGACCCCTGCAAAAGTGCAAAAACCATGAATACCTCTAAGCCTGTCCTTCCTGGGTACTGGGGGTGAGCACCGGGAGAGGGCTCATGGTGCAGTGGCTGGTGGTGTTACTGGTGGTTGTGGAGGAGGAGGAGGAGGAGGTGGAGGAGGAGGAGGAGAGGCAGGTTTTTAAAGGGGTGCATGGATTGAAACCACTGTGAGGGAAGAAGCCCTTGAAGTGGGGGCAGGGGTTGGACCTGTGCTTGCGAGGAGCCAGTTCACTATGGCAAGAGGTCAGTCCACCAGGTTGTTATTGGACACCGTCACATGTGGGCCTGCGCTCCTTCTTCTGCCTCTTTCTCAAGTCCTGGTCACTTTGCCGCACAGTGGCTGGGCAAATCTGGTGTTGCATGCTTGCTCACTTTTTTTAATGTATATATTTACACAAAGATCAAATTCATGAATAATCAAATCCATGAAGGTTAAACCTGCAAATGTGGAGGGCCAACTGTATTTCAGTGGAGCTTTCCACAGATCTAGGACAGCAGCCTCAGGCTCCTCATTAGCAGTAAGCCAGTCTCGTAAATCCCTGCTTGTCTCCAGCAAGCAACTACTATAAATCTTGTCCTTCTTCCACGCTTTTAGGCAGGATTGGAAATGTTCTGAGGCAAGGACTGCACTGGCCTTTTTTTTTTCTTTTTTACTTCCCCAGTTCTCTAGAGACATACGGACATAATTTGGAGGTATCTTTTTGAGTGGATATGTAGATGAAAAAAATAGAGATGAGGAGTCAGTTCCAAAGGACACACTGGACTGTCCCCCCAGGAGTGTTTATTCCCCAGGGTCACACAATTCCCACACCTGCTTTCGTGACACAGATGGCTAACTATTTACAGGCAATGATTAGAGTAGCAAAACACAGTGGAAAAGTAGTACATACACTCCAACTGTCCCAGTTTGACAGATACAGTTCTGATTAATCCTCTGTTGTCACACTTTTTTCAGCTGCTTTTCACATGTTCCAGATTAATTTTCCTCTTTCCACTTTCCCTCTTTGTCCTCAGTTTACTTCAGTTGCTCCAAGCTGAGTTCAAAGTTCCAAAGTAGTTTGTAGAAAATTAACTCAAAAAGAGGAAGAGGAGAGAGGGGCAGAAGCTTGCGCTTTCCAGTAGGCAAAAGGAAACTGCTGCAGTCTCTGCAACTTACTTAAACTTACACTGTATGCCTTCTTCATAACTATTTTATTAATAAGAATAACAATATAAATATATTATTTAAAAATAAATATAAATAATGACATTTCTGTATTCTATTTTTCCACCCATGGAAGCTGAATGGGACTAGCTTTCCAAGTCATGCACTGCTAGCTTTATTTCAGAAGGATACATAAACTGCAGTCATTTTTCAGATCCATTTGTCTGTGTAAGCACTAGCTATTTTCCCATCATTATCCTATTTTATGGACTATTAGCAACTGATAGGCACTTTTCACCACCACTTAAATTCACTATCAGGTTTGGCAGACAACATCCAGTAGAGACAGCCCCCAATTACTAATTTCAAGCTGTACCTGGCAAGAAATCTATGTGCTTGCAATGCTGGTTTTGCCATCAGGCTATCTTTTCAGAACACTTAACAGTATTAGGACAGTCACCTGGAATTGTTTAGAGGGGTTTTTTTACAAGGGAGAAACATAGGCCATTTCCACACTAGACTGTTATAGCAGTATTATTCCACTTTCAACATCCACATGGCCCCTCCCAAAACTGCAAACCCCAGGATTGCATAGGATGTTGAAAGTGGAATAATAGTGCTATAACAATCTAGTGTGGAAGTGGCTATAGTGAAATATTTTTCATGCATTTCCGTAACGAACAGTAACTTTGTACTTAGTAGCAAAAATTCTTGAGCAAATT
The DNA here is from genome assembly GCA_948472985.1 of Iguana delicatissima. NCBI lineage: Eukaryota > Metazoa > Chordata > Lepidosauria > Squamata > Iguanidae > Iguana > Iguana delicatissima. The sequence continues at coordinate 63,447 of CAOKZL010002363.1, read as the reverse complement.
ATCTACATTACATATTATTACATGTAAATTTGTATGTTTCTTACATCTCTGAGCATGTGTGTGTTTGTGTGTTTACATACACAGAATTCATCAACAAATTACCAGAGGCTTTGTGACACCAAGGCTTCTTGAGTAAATTCCCTATGTTATACTTACATCCCCCACTAGTTTGATCACTAGTTTGAGTGTGTTTTTATGCCAGAAAATGTTGTGAAGAAGAGTCTACTAATGGGAGATTTCAGCCAAGGATTGTTTCTTAATAATAATAAAAAAGAGCAATATAATTAAACAGGGTGGACAAAAAAATATTGCTTTCCCAATTTAAAAATGAGAAGTGACCTGACAGTCACTCACAATTTTAAACCCCCTCCTCCTACTCTTTTTAGAAAAGCCAGACAATGTACCATTCTTACAGCTGTGTTCCCTGGATACTCCAAGGAGTGTGATTCACCATTGTTTGCACATACATTCAGCTGTAGCGATATGAAGAGGCTGGGGAACACAAAAATGGGTGGGTGTGGAGCCTCTGATCCAAGACTATGCACTGCCCAACCCATAAATAAAGCTTCATCTACCAATATCTGTATTTAATACCTGAGAAGGCAATTTAATCAGCAGAATACATATCCTAAGGAAATTCTGATTTTGTTTAACATTATAGATTGGAACAGTTAGCTGTAAAAATTTGTTTCCAGGAGGTGATACTCTCAGCCTTGCCACTATTACTAGCACATGACTTGATACACAATGTGGCAGACAGTAAACATGTGAATGCTCAGTTTGTTTTCATTTGTTGTTAACTTGTGTTATGATGCAGTTCTCAATTTGCCTGTGTACATTCATTGCATTTATTATTTTTTTAAAATAACCAAACAGACATAATGAAAAATGAAAAGAAATTAACCATTAATTCATAGATAGATAGATAGATAGATAGATAGATAGATAGATAGATAGACAGACAGACAGACAGACAGACAGACAGCTCCAGATTTACATTTCCCCATGATGAAAACAAGAATTATGCAACAAGAGAGCAAAAAAAATATCATTGTGCTATCCCCTAACAGTGATGGCATTCAATATCAACTACGTGTTCTTTCAGCATGATTCCATGGGTGTGGAGTTACAGGAAACGCCAAACAAGCAATGTTGAAAGCAAAACATTATGCACAGTTGGAAGAGATATATAATGTTCCTAAGCTAAAATACTGTATTTAGTTGTGTATTGTAAGCCACTCTTTGCCACAAGGACCATGATGACTCAGTTGTGTAACTATATAGTCTTCTGGCAGAAGATTCTAGATTCAGCCCAGTAACAGAAAAAGAGCTTCTCCTGGGCCAAAATCTTGGAAAACCGCTTCTAACTGAAGTAGATTCTACTGGGCTGGAATCACAATCTGGCTCAGCAAAAGCTTCCTATATGTACAGGACTTTCCAAAGTGTAAGCTTATCAAGAAGCTTCTACACCACAAAAGCTTATGCTGGGATAATTTAGCAATCCAGATCCCTCCAGATGTTTTAGAATACAAAGCCTACAAGCCCCAATCAGCATGGCCAATGGTCATGGAAGCTGCAGAGTTTGCATAAATGGCAGTCTCAAATATCTGGAAGGCACCAAGTTGTCCATTCTGCTGTAACAAATGTGTTCATTTTTAAGATGGTATATGACATTGTGCTGTTAGAGACATTCCTGGAATTTAAACACAGTTTCATTCCATCATGAAATCAATAATTGTGCACCTATGGTTTTAAAGTGTCATAAGAATATCATCAGAAGCCTAGGAATAATTTAATACCAAACTACAAATGCACACCTGACATAAGAACATAAGAAAGAACTCTGTTGGGCCATACCAAAAGCCTACAAAGGCCTAATATTCCATTCTCATAGTGGTCACTCAGTTGCCAATGGGAAGTCTACCAGCAGGATATGAGTACAGTAATAGCTTCTCACTGATCTAGTGAGGAATCGAGGTGGAGGAGAATGCATAAGATTCCTTGGGTGTTTGCAAGGAGATCAGCTACTATTAGCACAGAACAAGAGGAAAGTAGGAGAAATAATAACTATGCTTCCTGGGAGTATTGCAGCAAATGGAAAGATATTTTAGTGTATATAGCTTTGAAAAGGTACACTTGCGTTTTCTGACAAGTCATTACAGCTCCTTCTCTTAGCTATCTTTAAACATATTTGTGTTAACTGGTGTTGCTGTAGAGGCCCCATTATTAATACTGCCCAGAATGAAAAGAAGAGATTTGTTGTATGTGTGTTTCAGTGAATATGTACTTTGGTGAGTAACCAAGAGGTGAAACTACCATCTGCAGAACCCAGTAATGAGCCAACATAGCCCCTATTTTCATTTGTAGACAATAAGAAAGAGGTAGGAGTTCTTCTGGCAGTTTCCAAGAAGAAGACAAAAGTTTCGTGTAAAGCTCATGCTTGACCATAAGTCCTGGCCATAGTTGCCAATTTCAATTATCTTCCCCTAGAACTCCCCTCTGTATGATACTAGATTATGACTTTGTGTTGGGCACGTTTTTCAGGATTAAAGAAATGGTGTCCACCAGCCAGTGGCTCTAAAAAAGACAGTGAAATTGATATGAAACAGGCACCAAGAACAAAGAAGGACCTGGTGTAATGGAGTGCTAGGGGTATGGCTATCCTGAGTGCCAGAGTAGCCTAGCAACAGGTTGCCAGGCAACGAGAATAGTTCTTCCCGAGAGAAACCGAGCCCACAGTGCAAGAGAGGGGATGGTGACTGAGAGGAAAAGATATAAAAAGGCAAATATTGATTGTCTTTGGTCAGTCCTTCAGCCAGAGGGAGCTATGGAATAAAGTCCCTCAGTCAGCCAGGGAGCTTGTCTGAATGGGAAGAGTTTGTTTCTCAGGAAAAGCCTAAAAGAGACAGAAGAATAGTTAAGCCATTATAGAAGCTGGTGTGACCTAGTTTGGGAATTGATCCTTTGATGAGAGTGGAACCAAAGGGCTGTTTACGATACTTGTGCTTATATGAGAGTTTAAAGATATAAGGAAACTGACTGAAAGTAGTCTGAAGAACTGTATTAATTTTGCCCGACGTATGAACTCCAATGCTTTGTTCTGTATTTCATTTTAATAAATATTACAGTTCATTTTTTTATAAAGATTGACTCAGCTGATTAGTGTACAATATTTAAAGACATACAGAAAACATGCTACCATAGAACTACAAAGAGGTTCTAAATAACCATTGAAAGCCTTCACTCTTTTACACAAAGGTGGTATTATAAAGGAGAAGGTATTGTTGTGTGTGAGATGACAAGGCACTTTATCAGATTGGGGAACTGCCATTCTAATCTGAGAGAGAAAAGCTAGCCCTGTCACACTTGGGTATAACCATTTTTAATACAAATGGCTTAATTTGCTGTTCCCAAACTAATGTACCTGAACTGAAAAGTAATTTGTTCCAATTTGGGAGGAAAGGGCGGGGTATAAATAAAGATAATCATGATCACAATTGCCTTCTAGTTTTTCCATTTCTCTATATTTTGCAATGCAGTTCTTCACTCAATTAATGCAAGTAAAATGTGAACATCAGTGAAGATGGTATATTGAGAGGCATATATTAGGAAAAATGACTCGTAAGCGTATATATTAGATGACTTTATATGTGTGAATTTAAAGGTATGTGAATTTCCATGTTTGTGAAAATACATAAAGATTTTTGCACAGACTTCAAAAACATACAGTTGCAAACTGGTACAAAAACAGAATGGAATGAATTTTAAAAGAGTCAAAACATTACAGAAAGTGAAAGATTCATCTATTCATACTGGGACAAGTGGGAGGACAGAGGAAGACACCAAAACTTTTTCCAATAATCATTAAGTGGAAACACTTCTAAGCGCATCACACAGATTTAATATATCAAATGTGTTATAGTCAAAATGTCTTAGGCTTGTGTGGAAGAACATCTGCTACTAATAACTCTGAGGAAATGTATTTCATGTATTTTTTTTTTTTAAGTTTGGCAGTAGATACAGCCAGTTCAAATGACCATTGTGCATATGGAAGCTACTGGAAATCTATGTGAAAAATGCATGCATAGCAGCAATCTTACCTATAGTTAATCTTGCACACATCCTATGGAAATCCATCTAACTAAAGCCAGATTCCTATGTTATAAGGGAAGCATAGTCCATGCTCCCAGTGCTGTTCTGAAAACATAAAAATTTGAAACCACATGGGAGGAGGAGGATTTGCGAGAGAGAAAAAAGCATTACCATCACAGGCTAAATTAGGAAGGGTACATTGTAAAATAATAACCTGTGTATTAGTGTATGCATACCAAAACCCTAAATCCATTTACTCCAAGAAAAAAAAGCTAACTGCCCTATGTTGACAACATATCTACAGAGGCATAAAAGGAAATAATCAATAATCAAAGTAACTAATCTTCATATTTCCCAATGCAAGTCTTAGAACTGGCTTTGTGGACAAAACACAGAATTTAGCTTTCCAAGAATTTCATTTTCATTTTTAAAAAATGATCTAGGCCTTTCAAATGTAAAGATAATGTAAAGATACATTTGTATACAGGCATCCCTCAGTTAACAAAGCTTCTGTCAGAGAAGCTCTTTTTTCACACAGTCTTGTCATGTCCCTTTTTCTTTGTTATCCTCTGTCTAGCTAAAAGCTTTTTAGCAGCATTGACATTGTGAAGAGGGGCAGAGCCTCCACTGCTTGATTTTTTAAACCAGAATAACTGAAGTGGAATTTTGGCCACAGAGTTTCTCTACAAAGACTTTGGATTGCCCACGTACAGAATTTTAATTTCTGGAGTGACTCTGAAATGGTCCCTGGGCTTCCATTATTGTTTACTTTTTAAACTGCCTCTCTTCCTTTTCTTCAGCTTCTTGGATTCCAAGGGCAATAGGATGCAATTAGGGTGCCTTTGTAGAAAAAGTGATCAAAGATCATATAATCAACCAAGGAAATAGACAAGAAAAATTTAAAAAACTAACTCAAGAGGATGGATTACCTGTTTACAAGTACATGTAGTCCCAGGTATTGTTCCAAACTCACCACTGAAAACCACAGATTAAAAAGGCTGCTTATCACAACTTTCAGCAGCTATTGCCAGGCACAATGATGTAAAGGTAGCACATACAAAGCACTAACATTCCTCAGACAAAACCTGGAAGTGATTAAGTACACCATTCAAGACACAGATGCAAACTGAACCAACTGTTCCAAGTATTTTCTAAAGAATATGTGGGATGGGAGTAGCAGGCAGGGGGCAGAGCTGGTGTAGAGAGGGTCCTACTGGAGAAGGAAGTGGGAGTAGATGAATCAAGTCCCCCAACTTTCATCTGTCCAAAGATCAGTCAGTCAATCTTGTTATCAGAGATACTGATTCTTCTACACACTGCATTTGCTTCTGGCTTTACAATGGCAGGGGTGTCAAATGAGCCCATACTTGGCTCAAGGACTGCCAGTTACATGCCCCTACATTAGAGAGTTATTGCCTTACAATGAGCATCACAGACTCAGCAAAAAGAAGCAAAAGTATTGTTTTATTATTGCGTGTAATATCTTAGAATGTTATATAGTGGGCGAAATAATGAGAAATGGCCAATTTGTAAACTAACACAAACAGAAGAATTAACTTTCGATCAGGAACTTTTTGCACAAAATGTGGAACTAATGAGACTCGCCACAAGTATCTAAACATTTCATATGACACACAGGCCCACAAACCCATTGACCACAAAGCATCCCAGTGCACAGAAAAAACAGAACAAGGAACTCCTTCAGTTTTGCAGCACTAATAGAATGTCTTCACTTAGAATAATCTAAGCATCAACTCAGTGGTGTTCTTAAACTAACCACAGCTAACCCTAGTCTCTAATTACGGCACTCTTGTTCCTGATTTTATACTGCCTGTCACCAAGACTTGGAGGTTTCTGGAGAATGTGTGTTCTGACCCACAAAGTTAGACAAAACAAATGTGCTAGGCAGCATCCAGCAACACCATTGCACTGGGTGTAGGCCCACATGAGCTGAATATTCATTCAAGCTGCATCTGGCGAGCACTGCTGGCTCACACTCACAAGAAATCATGCCTGTGCAAGCTGGTAAGAGCAAAACCAAATCTCTTACTCCAGAGATGAAAGCATTTATTTTATCTGCATTAAGATGCAAGACATAAATCTCCTTTTGTGTTTTGCTCGCCTGTTTTTGTCAGTTCACACAACCTTGCACTCTTCCAAAGGACAGCTTCATCTTATTTTAGGGTAAAAATACTTCCTTGATTTTTTTCACCATTCCCCCCCCACTTTTTTACCCATAATTAGAAGATAAAATCCCAAACCCAGAACAACAGTTTATACACCTTCATTAGGGTTTGTGAGGCAGTTTTTAATCCAGTTGTTCCCTGTGCCAAACTTCCATGCTGCTTTTTCAATTGGCAGATGTAAAACCTTATCCATCTGTTTGGTGCAGGGAACTAGCTGCCCAGGAGATAAGGCATGGGCCTTTAAGCCACTTGTTAACAGACAGCAACCCCAAGAATTTCTTAGGATTCCCTTAGGGAAGGAATTCTTGGAGTTAGTTGCCACTGACCTTCCTTGACAGTAGCCTACAGCACCTGGTACTTCTTGGCTGTCTCCTTTCCAAGTATTAACCAGGCCTGATCCTGCTTAGCTACTGAGATCAGATAGGAAAATACACTGGAATCCTATGAACACTTATTTCAATTAATATAGTGCATCTATATATGAACCCTTTAAAAAAAAAAAACTCCATCTGGGCAAATTTCAGGCTGCATGGGGAAGGCAAGAGTAGCTCCTGTTCATATAAAGCAATTACTGTAAGAAACAAATGATCTAAATTCCCTAGTTTAAAAAAAGGAAAAAAAATCTTACCAGCTAGCTTCCACCAACTTTCACTTTAAACAGTACAGAATTCTGTTTCCTACTTGGAACACTGACAACAAGTACAGAGTTGACAATCCACCTCCAAGGAGGGGCTTTATTTTAGCCACTGAGTCTCAAAACTGATATATCACTGGCCCACCTTTCAGGATTAGTGTCAGAAAGATTGAAAAAATCCTGAGGATTTATATAGAATTTTAGTCAATTCAAAGTGTGCTGCATGTATGGATAGCAACAAGGTTAATACAGATGATTCAGATTGAACGCTCCAAAATCTGTACTATCATTTAAAGTATCTTGCCTGCCCAATGTCTCTTATGCCATGCAAATAACCAAGCTTAATTGGAGAGTAGTTAAACTTGGTGTGTTCTCTAATGCAACCAAAGGAAAACCACAGAAATGTTTTGAACCTAACCCATCAGCTACTTTGGATACATACCAAACACTTTGGATTTCTGTATTTTTATTTTTTATTTTAGTCTAGAATGCATATTTATGAAGTGATTTTAATCAAATTTGATACTTATGTTTAGGTTAACCTTCCAAACATTTTTGTGCAAGTATGGAACTGATCAGAAAACTTCGGCTCTTTGGAAAATGGCCATTATTAGTCTATTTTGCATGGAATTTAGAGTGAACCAAATTTTAAGAATTGTAGGTGCTGACACTCAAAATTGTATTTCATTCAACTTATAAGTGAAATCATCAGCACCAGGCCAGAAAACACTATGTAAACTTGGGAGCCAGCATGGTGTAGTGATTTGAGCATTGGACTACAACTCTGGAGATCAGGGTTCAAATCTCTGCTTGACTGTGGACACCTGCCTTGGGCAAGTCACATTCTCTCAGCCCCTTTCCGCACTAGAGTGTTACAGCGCTATGATTCCACTTTCAACATCCTATGGAATCCTGGGGTTTGCAGTTTCCAGAGGTGCCAGCCGGCCCCTCTCGAAACTGCAAACCCCAGGATTCCATAGGATGTTGAAAGTGGAATCATAGTGCTGTAACACTCTAGTGAGGAAAGGGCTTCCGTCTCAGAGAAAGGCACAGGCAAGCTCTTTCTGAACAAATCCTGCCAAGAAAACAAATTGATTGGTTTGCCTTAGGGTCGCCATAAGACGGAAATGATTTGAAGGCACACAACAACAAAACTTGCTAGCAAGGTATTGTTCTTTCAGTGATCCTGACTCTAACCCTACAAAGTCAGTATCAGTATACTGAATTTATCAATCTGGGCAGGGGAGACTGAACCTGAGAGGAAGTGGCTTGCCTCAGGCCAATTCATCAGGAGTGACTGAATACCAAAAGCTCAAAAGACTAAAACCAGAGACTTTCCAATTTGAAATTCTTCTTCTTGGTATTTTAATGAGATCACATACAGATAGGTATAATATTTGAGTCACTAGGAAAAAGTGCTGAATAAATGAAAACATCCATGCATACAAGAATGCCTTATAACATCTTTTACTCTTGTTAAAATTCCACGGGACGTTGCTGTTCTCATCACAAAAGATAGGACACGTGTCCTACTCCCTAGTGGGATATCTCTTCACTACAGTGAAGGACAGAAGAAAATACTGAAACAAGTCATAATCAATAGCTGTTTTTGACTTGTGGTTTTTATTCTGGCAGAGGCTTGTGGTGCCAAGTGACAAATCAAAAGCTATGCGTCTTTGTTTATTGATTATTGAAAATATTTTTATATAATCTTTACAGGGAAAGTGTCTGCAAAGCCTCCCCCCCTTTTTTTAAATTTGTTTTGTTTAAATGGCAACATTTTGTGGTTAGAAAGTGCCACAAACAGTATATGCTTGAGCCAGGACTAAAGGACTGGCAGTCTTATAGACATAACAGATGGTTTCCTTTTTCTTAGGACAATCAGTGACAGACAATTTAGAACTAATGAAGTTCAGTTAAGAAAAGAAGACAAGTTAAAATTCAAAGGCCTAAACAAAATTTGAATATGTATAGGGTGACAATATAAGCATTCAACATCAGCAAGGTCATTTAGATGGGAATTAAGACAACAATATTTAACATTGAAATAACCTAAGTGACACTGACTTTACAGTGACTGGCTTTCTAAATCATAAAACAACTTAGTTTTATATATGTACTGAGGAAGCCACGATTACTTTTGCAGCATCCCACACCCAGCCATGATACCAGACTGAGGGAAGAGTACAATGGCCTCTCCACATTCACAAGGGTTCAGGGTGCAGAATCTTCATGAAAATGGAAAAACTGTGAATAACCTCCCCCACGCAACCCGCCTCTCATTCCCCCCTGGAGCTCCTCCATCCCATCCCATTCCCTTGTCTTTGGCCCCTGCACTCCCAGGGAGAAGGGGAAAAAAATCAAAGTAAAGGGCTTACTGGTACTTCCCCCTCAGACAGAGAAGAGTGGAGCGCTGAGTTCTGGCATTCTAGCTACTTCCGATTGCCATCTTGAGAAAGGAGATTCCTCAAGAGGGGCAGGGTAGGAGCAAAAAAGAGCATCTGGCCAATCAATGGCCATTATACAGCAGAATGTGTAGCCATGTGGCAAAGAGGACAGGCCTCCAGCGGTGAGGAGGGGGCTTTGATCACCCCAAAGGGAAAAATATCCATTTTAAACACAAGCCGCGCAATTCTGGAGTGAGGAGTGCAAGGAAATGGGGGGTGGAAAATGGGAGGGGAGGCAAACATATGCCTCACAAATAATCAAATTCGCAAAGGCCAAACTCACGAATGTGGCAGGAGAACTCTATTTGAAATCACTGGGAACCATGAGAAGATGAAGAATCCTTATTAAAATGGTAGAATATGGAGTTTCATTATAGGACACTCAAAGTTCAGATCTTTTGGAGGCACAGCCCTTCACTCTTATTCTTTCCACATGGGGTCATTACTGCGGTTTACTGCGTTGTACTGTCGTATTATTCTGCACATGGGAGCAAAGTAGCCTCGCGTTATTTTCTGTAGTTCCATATGGAATCCACTGTTAATGCACCATCATGTGGTGGGAAAGCGCAGTATTTGAAAACTGGAAAAATTCAATTCACATTCCAACAATGAAGTAAATTCGGTTTTTGCAGTGATGCGGAAACCTACATCCGCAATAATCTGCAGTGCTGGGCCATGGAGGGTGGGCTGTAAGGACAGAAATAGGTATGTAGTACGTAGTACGTACCTACATAGGTATGTACAAATGGAACCACCCAAAACAACAACAACAACAATAAACCAGCCAATCACGGCTGCCACGGCAGAGTGAGGAGAGTCAAAGGAATGGCCAGTGACGAGGTAGTATGGATGCATAAACTCGCACTACTCCACAGAAAAACACTTTAAATCGGGGAGTGTGCAGAAAACAAAGAAGGAAAACCGTGTTATTTAAAAATATCATGAAACGGTGTGAACCGCTTCTTGCGCCTCGTGTGAAAAAGGCCTTTTTTTCCTGTCCAATGAGCAACAGAAAAGCAGTCAAGAAAAGCTGTTCCAGTGTAGACTAGTTATATCACGGCAGGGCAGCAAAATTGGACTTGGCAGCAGAAAGGCCACCTCAATATCCCTCTTGAAGATCATGATTATTTAGAAGGACTTAAATGTCTCAGGATCAAAGGTCCATTATTTGAAAGTAGCTCTTTAACTTCAGCCAATTCAAACAAAACCACACTCTTGGAACCTTAATCCACTCAAGCACACACATTCCATCAGGAGAAGAAATGTCAATAAATTCTGCCATTTCTCCTACTTGTTTTCACATTTCAAACTGGTCTCTCATTTGTTATAAGAAACAATTCCTTTTTGTTGCCAAATAATTATACAAATTGCTATTATTCCCAACCAGTTAACCAAATTATGAAGACAAACTTCAGAACTGTGGTATGAAGGCTACTCATAGCAAAAAGGTCAAAGGGCATATCAGGCTATGAACTGAAATGGGCATATTGTTCATCATTGAACTACAGTGTGCTCCTTAATTTGTTTTACTTTTGTATGTTATTTACTTTAAAATATTCACATATTTTCTGTACATGAGAGTTGATGGTGGGGGGACCCAATTTCAATGTTCCTTAGTCTGAAGACATACTCAGACACAATCCCTTTCATTTATGCAAACAACTAGAAGTACAGACAGTTGGTTAACCATGTAATGGAAAATGCAAGCTTTTTCTTGCACGATTATAATGTCAGTCTGTGCAGCCTTCAGGGAAAACTCTAGTCACAATCCAGCCACAGGCAGGCACATACAACTGGGGAAGAAACTCAAATTAGGAAACAATGATACCTGATGACTGTGGAAATAAAACATAAGTTCTAACCTGTTCTGTCTGCCCCTAAATATAGTAAAATATTGTGGATGCAATCCTGAACACTGATATTCCTACAATACAATCCTATTCACATCTACTCAAAAGTAAGGCTCCAGTTGAAATTTACTCCTAAAGACTGCAGCTTTAATTATCTTAAGACATTTTATTTGTTTCGTTACATTTACACATTGCTTTACATGCCATTTCATTTAGTTCCATTTACACGCCACTTTCTTTCCAGTGAATTCAAGGTGGCATATGTGGCTCTCCTCCTCCACACTTTATCTTCAGAACAGCATTCCTGTCATCTGACACTGAATAATCTCAAGCATATCTCTCTCACACAAAAACTTGTTCCCTATTTTATAATAACAGCAACCTATCTAACATTATGAAAAGTTACATAATAGATCATAATATCCCCTCAACATATAACGTGCCAAAAATGTTCTAATATCAGCAGTTAGTTCAAGCAATTCTAGGAATACCTAAAAATACATGACTAAAAATGAGTGCCCCAAAATATGTGACAAACCCACTGGGATGGAATGTTGAATAGGTGATCTGCATTGTCTGAGAGACCACCTGCGCTATTGAAATCAACTGTCTTCAAAGTATTCAAGGTGACCGTCAATGTTAAACAGTGAAATTAACAGAAATATACTTCTAATTAGGTATCAGACATACTATAATTCTCTCCCACAGCAAAAGAAAAGTCATGAAGATTGCTAGCCTGTGCACACACAGGTGAAAACAATATTTAACTCAATGAGAATTGTACCTAAATAAACTCATAAGACTGCAAGATCTCTAGTAACACATACAAAGCATTTCACAGGTTTCTTCTCATTTTGAGTAGGGAGTCCATCACTGTTCCAGTTATTTGGCTACCTAGAATAAAATCTGCAAGAAGGTATTAGAAACCCAGCTGATGTTGAGAAGCACAGGTTAAATCATCCTCCTCACATCTGTTACACTACAGATATCCTGGACTACAACTCCCACCATACCCGAGAGAGAGAGAACATAAATCATTTTGAGAAAAAACTGAGCACAAATGTTTGTGTTTCTTTCCTTATAAAGAATTCAGTCCTTATTACCCTATCTCTGTGCTAGCTAAAGCACATCACTGTGCTTGAACCTGGTAGCTTAGGATCTGGAGTATGAGCTCAGCTTGGTCAGCTTCTGTAGCCTGGGCTCTGAGGTGTGAACACATACAAATTGGGCTAAATAAAGAAAAGAGGTCTATACGCTAGGCCCTTGGACAGTCAGGCAGTATAAAGCATATGGACTGGCCTGACTAAAACATGAAGAGCCAGAGGCCGGCCTCCCTTCACTTGGCTAGCAGAACAGTTTATCTTGCTTGCACCATTTCTGGTGAGACTACTCTCCTCAAACAACTGATGGCTAAAACTGGACCTGTCTCCCAATGCTCTCACTCCGGCCCTGACAAAACCTGCCCCTGAAATTGGGGGAAAAAAAATCAGAATTAAGCCAGAATGGTTGTCAGGTCAGGTAAAATGGGTACTAGAAACAGTTATTCATAAGTGTTTCACTGATACCTGAACCTTCCTATTTTATCTGGGAAACACCAAGAATGGTCTCTTGAATATAAAATATTTGATTTAGTAAAGTATGAAAATTAATGTCAGGATGTGGAATCTGCTTTTAAACTGTGCTTTACTTTAAGGAGTCATTTGACAGCTTTGATCAATTCTGAAAGTATACTGTTAATCTTTGTTAGATTATAAGAAAAAGAAACAGTGCCTTCAGACATCACCCTCTGCTTACCTAATTCTCTAACTTCTGACATCCACTCAGGAAAATATCAGTGTCAAAACCAGTATCACCACAGAATCCTTCTAAACTCAAGCAAGCGTGCATGTGATACCTTACATTTAAGCTTTGTTTCTGACATCTTCCCACATTACTTTGATGCCAGATATACTGGGAAACTGTTCACAACCTTTCACATTCTCTTTCTCCCTATAAGATTTTAAGGTGGTGTGAGGAGAAAAAGCTTGAAGGAGTGGTAATCAATATCTTGTGTATCTATCACATGGGTAGCTCCATTCTCTTCATAATCTTCAGTTGTTAGCACAAAGCTACCTTGTGCGAGTGCTTCTTAAACTTCTCAGATTTCAGTTCACTTGCACAAAGGACCTTCACTGCTAACATTTTCCCAAGGCTTCAGCCAAATGTTAATTCCACCTACTTATTTCCTCTTTTTGGAACCTGTGCTCTACCTCTAACCTCTATGATAGTAGTACTATTGTTTCCAGACATCATTTGAAGGGGTAAGAAAATTCACCAATATGATTTATTTTGCAAACTCAAGAGCCAAGTGGTTAAGATATTAGAGCATGCTGTCACTCAAAAGCTGAAATCAATGCCAGTGTGAAATCTGGTTAACCTATTCCTATTTATTCATAAAGACAGATGTAGGATTTTAAGAGTACTCACAAACTATTCTTTACTCACACCATAAGCCTAAATTCACAACTAGTATTATATTCATTCCAGCAACTGAAAGGTTGTATGAACTCACATCTCATTGCTTCCTTCATTCATGATGCTGTCCTCCTTTTAAAAAAAAACAGTTAAAGTGGAAAATAGACAATCACTTTACTACACATTCATTCTTCCTCATACCAATAATTAAAGATCAAATGTATATAAAATCCAGTCAGAAAAATTGTTCAGAAGAATGTGAAAAGAAATGTGTGAATGTTGTAAGTGCTAGCCAACTGGTACCCTTCACAGTGAGTTCCCCTTTCAAAATGAATTACTCTGAAAATACGCAGATTATTTTTCCAGACTTTACCCCAGGAGAGAAGAAGAAGCATTGCTCAGAGAACTGTGGAAGTATTACCCAACTGTTCTTAAAAGCTCTATGTTTATAAGTTCCTCAAAATCATTTTTATGAATGACAAAGCCCATGGGGTAGATAGGACTGACTATGGTAACTTGACATGCCAATTTACAAAAAGAAAGAAGCAGTCAGGGTTGGAAGAACACTTTCTAAAAGAACCATTATACTGACATCCAAAACAGTCACACAAGATGCTACAGTCACCTTTAAGTCTTTCTGTGAATATCTGTTCAGTGTTAACAAAAAACATAAAGCAGGAGAGAGCTATGTGTTTTTCAGCATGTCATTCCTGTTAACATAGGGTTTTTGTTCTCATTTCAAAATGGGCTTGACAAGATTTACTTCAAGCTTGTGAAAAATGTCCAGTACCTCAGCTTCTTTAGATTTTGAGTCAGACTTAACTTGGAAACTACTGTTTGTTGCAACAGCTTCAGACCACAGGTCTTAGGAAAGGAAGGAAAGCACAATTTAATTGTGCTTTGCTTCCTTTCCTAAGACCTGTGGTCTGAAGCTGTTGCAACAAACAGTAGTTTCCAAGTTAAATCTGAGGCCCTTTCCACACAGGGGGGCCCGAATGGGGCGGTGCATGTGGGGACGGGGCTTACCTTAATCCAGGTGGCTCCGTCCCTGCGGGGAGCAGTGCGCGTTCGCTGCTCTACACGCTGCCGGCATCCGGCAGTGTCCAGCGGCGCCCAAAATGGCGGCCGGCGGCGCTCCGCCAATTGGGGCAGCACGCCAGCCGGAAGCCCACCCCCGGGCAGCTCTACAGGGACGCACTTGCACGCCCCTGCAGTTCTTCACAGGGTGCTGCAATGGGCTAGCGCACTCTTGTTTTAAAAAGACCACTTGAAAGGTGGTCTTTATAAAACATGGCCGTGCGAGGGTGCTTTGAGGTGTAGAACCTCACCTTTTCAAACCGCCCTAGCGCATTCCGCGGTGTAGACGACCTCCTGGTGAGGTCGTCCCAGCGCGGGCTATATCCCCATGTGGAAATGGCCTGACTCAAAAGCTAAAGAAGCTGAGGCACTGGACATTTTTCACAAGCTTGAAGTAAATCTTGTCAAGCCCAGGTAAAGTATGTTTCTGTGGAAATGGCCTTTGCTGATGTATGTGGATCTCTTGCCACTTCCTGTTGGAGTTTCAGCCTGTCTCTTTATGTCAGCAGCACTCATCCAGAGAAGTCTTAAATTAACAGCATTTTGGCAAGAAACAGAAACAATGAAGCCAGGCTTTGGGTTGATACAGCATCAAAGCCTTCCAGACCACTGCTGACCTCATAGCTCAATTTCTTCTAGTGGGATGGGAGAAATGATAGAACACGAATTGTTTAATGACTTGGATTCAGTTCACACAAACATATAGCATAGTGAAACTTGTCCTGGGATCATTCTGGTAGGAGTATATTTGGAGCATATGCTTTGTCCACAGCATGCAGAATTAAGACTGCAATATCTTTCAGTTGAAGGTGGAAGCAGCCATTTTTGACAGTCCTTTGGGTAAAAATTCCCAGCAAGTAAAACATTTACTTATCAAAGATAAAGGATCTAGCTAACTCTCTCTCATTGATACTAAAGTTTTCTACTCACAGGAAGCTTTTTAAACTATGAGGATGATCAAAAATGTTATCCTCATACAGTCTGAATTAATACCGTCCATTCTATCACATCCGTATATTCTTAGCACACACAATCTGCCACAAAACCCCCAGAAATTTAGTGGAAGCATTATAGCTTAGGCTACCCTTCTCTCTGATATACCAATTGTATAGTTGAGGTGGAGGGTTATCACCATTAAGAAGCATTTAGCCATGCAGTCTCCCAACCATAATCTGAAGTTTTTCCATCTGATTGGCTCCTTCTCTGAACTATGCAGTACTACTATTGCCCATATATACACATACACACACACACACACACACACAGATATAGATATGGATATAGATCCCGCCTTACTCCCATTATGAGACCCAAGACAGTATAAGACTAAAACAAAATGAGTTAAAACAATAAATGGTACAAGAGTTTTAAAAAACCATTAAATAGACAATCGTACGACAATATGATTGATTTTTAAACAGTTAAAAATACATACAAAACATAAGGTACAGTATAGTACAATTAGAAGACCCCTTTGTCACACTCAATTTATACTGAAAGACTGTTTAAATAAAAAGGTATTTGCCTGGTAAAAAGAGATCACAGAAGTAAAATAGCCTCCCATGGAAAGAAGTTCCACAGTGTGGGATCAGCCACCAAGAAGGCTGTTTCCCATGTCTTTATCCAGCACACCTATGACAGTGGTGAGATAAAGAGAAGATGCACAGCTGAAGATCTTAAGGTTCAGGCAGAGTCATATGAGAAAGATACTCCTTCAAATGGTCTGAACTCAAGCCATACAGGGCTTTGTAGATCATGGCTAGTGCTTTGAAGTAGTACCTGGAAACAGTGAAATGATTTCAGCTAGGGACTTATACATTTCCTATAACCTACCCCAGTCAGCAGTCTAGCTGCAGCATCTTGGATCCACTGAAGTTTCATGTTAATTCCCAATGGACACAGGATACTAATCGAAATAGAGATACTACTGAGAAAGAGAATACATCATCAATAAAATTTTATTAACTACAGTCTGCTGGACTTTTGGCTAAGTTGGCAATGCAAGTGGGCACACACTGGTTTGCTCCTGAACTTCATAAAACTACTCTAAGACCCACTTTAATTCATGTATGTATATATACGTATATATATTCATGTATGTATATATTTTTAAAGGGAAAATGGCTTATCTTTTTCACTTCTACCCTTGTGCTGAAACAAAATCATTCACCCATGCTAACTAAATCTTTTTTAAAAAATGTACAGAGAGAGAGAGAGACAGAGAGAAAGAAAACATCTAGCTACCCATCTCTGAAGATGGGAGACTCTGAAAAAGGCATCATGTCAATTCTTAAATATGGTTGATTCAACATCCAACCCACAAGCTCAACATACCAAGGAATCAAAAGTTTTATCTAGCATTTCCTCCCCTATGAAAAGGAATACGGCTCAAAGATTTCCACAAATGACTTGGACAGGTGTGCTACACAACTAGCTACCATGTGGAGTGACATTAACATGACCAACAGGAATATGATGCCATCCCTAAGTTAGATTTTATAAGGCCTACCAACATACATCCTAAGTTCCTGTTTGGCCAACAGCAGTAAAGTTTTAAATCCTTTCTCATGTATATGGCGATTTTTCTTACAGAAATTATTCAAGGAGACTTCAACTTTATTTAAGCAAATATTGAGGTACTTGCTTGTGGCTGGAGGCATACCCAGAGTGAGGCAAGCAGGACACATGCCCCAAGCGCCAACACCGGGGGAAGGTACAAAAAAGCCATACATGGGGGGGGGTAGAGGTAAGAAGATGGAGCGCAACGTCGACAGTTGCGCTGGGCGTTGTTTGCACTAGGTAAGCCACTACTTGTGGCTTCTCAATTTTAGAATGGAAACAGAATTATAATTTACACTGATACAATTCTTTTCCAATTGTATTGAGCCTTGCCCCAAGACAGTAGAGATCTGTGCCTTGTTGGCTTCCAAATGTATCATTTTATGTCATTTTATGATTTCAGAAAAAAGAAACAGAGTAGTCCAACAATCCAACAATCTATCAGTGGACAGAAGACATATTTTTGCTTGTCACACATGAATTAGCTACATATGGCAGATTACAGAAATCAGATGCTTACCAAGATATATAGAAAGTCTATGAAAGATATATAAATATTTTGTTTATGACACCTTCATACATTTTAACCTTAGGGAATGAGCAAAGCCTAAAAATGCTTGCCATCCCTTTCCCTCTTCACTCTGTCAGCCTTTTAGTTTTACTTCACTTTTTTTGTTTTGTTTCTCCCTGCTGTGTTGAGACAAACAAAAAAGAAAACGCCACAGAATGTTAATTTTAAAATTCATTGTTCCGTATGGAAAGAAGTCAATGTTTGTGAGCCACAAACATTAAGGGCTTCTTCATACAAAACCAGGAGTGGGCAGAATACATTAAGCCCTTGGGACTCCTCCCAGACTTCTCCAGCTCTACCAATTTTTTTTTCAATTGGGGGGTCAATTTTGGGGCAATTTTTTGCCCACAAACAGGCCAAAACTGCCTAAAAATCTGGGCTTTTTTTCTCCTAACCTAAACCTCCACAAACCACCACAAAAAGAGGGGAAAGGGCAGCCAAAAACTGGCAAAAATGGCAGCCAGACGTGACATCACATTACTTCGGGTATGCTGAAACTCACTGGTACAGCCCACTGGATGGGTACAGGGAGCAAAAAAGGCCCTTGCCCCCTGTGCAGTTGCCCTCCTCTGATGCAAACACTCCAGATACCTGTATTGAACAGCAGAGCTATCATAGCAGAGAGAAAAGGGACGACTGACATCCTTGCTATTCAAACCAGGTAGAGAGTATGTGGACACTGCATTAATTGCACCCAGAAATTAGGCCTTTATGTTAATCTTTAACATAAGATTAGGTAAATGTGAACACAAAGAGTTTCGTAGATTCACATAATCCCCCCAAAGCCCTTTTACCTCTCATTTCAGAAAAGGATAATATCAAAAAAAAATAAAAAAATCACAAAATATCACACAAAGCAACCATTTATGTTTTACACACACATCTGGAGGAAAAGATGGGGAAGATGAAAACAAACAAAACAAAACAGGAAAAAAGGCAAAATCTTGGAAGGAGAAACATCTAGGCCACATTTCCAGACAATTCTGATTGAAAATGAAGTGGTATGGCCTGTTGTGGGAGTAAAACTTGCCACTATCTCCCTTTGCTCCTGTTACCTACCTCTGCTATAATGCAACCACTTATTTGTGTCTTAAATTGTTGCATAGCTCGTCTTTAACACTCCATGTGTAGTTTTCCTGTTATCTCACTACATAAAAAGGAATACAAGTTATAGCACATTTTAGAGGATTTGTATATGTTGCATTAACAAATAAACAGAAAATGGCAATATATTATTTGTTGTCTTTTGTTTATGGTTTATGGTTTGTTTATGTGGTACACATAAAGGAACAAAATCAAAATGTTTCTTGACATTTAGACTGCTAAAGATCTGCAAATGCAGACATAAAGTGTGAGACTGGAGAGCACATTTAAGCCAACAGCAGTATTTCATTCAAAATCTACAACATGAAATTGTAGATTACAACAAATGAATGCTGCTTTGTGTCACATTTAGCCCATTTTCCAGGTTTATATTGTGGATATGTAAGCATGTGACACCAGCATTTTCTAGCCATGCCATTTTAATAAACCCAGCATCTTAGTGACCCATAGAAATAAACACAGAGCAGATTTGGAGGATGACAGGAAGCAGATCTGAAATGTCTTCAAGACAAGGAACAGATCTCAACCATCTCTATATTAATCTTCTGTCCAAATTCCTTACAAACAGAACCATTTTGATCTATTAAGCTTCACATTCCAATTTTCAGCCAAAGAATCTTGACAATTTAATTGATTGCATCTTGGTATTCACCCACTCAAAAAGGGCAACATTCAACAACCAACCACACTTAAATCTATTTATCTTCTCCCAGCCTTTCCCAATTAAAATAGAAGCTAAAATTATTGTTTATCCATGGCAATAAGCAAAGGAATGAATTTCTATGACAAGGTTCCCTATAACAATCAATGGCATTAAAATGGCATTAAATTTCGAGCTAAACAGCTCTAAACAGAGAACAAACAGCGCGAAAAAAAGTGCCTTTCCATGGAGGCTCTCTGAACAATCCAAAACCGTGTTTTTTTTCACGGTTCTAAATTATGCAGAGAATCCCCCACGCATAGCAGAAGTTTTCCTATTCAAACAACTATATTGAGGCTAGTGTGCTACCACTTCTCTTGTGTTCAGATTAACCCCCTTTTGAACACCTGAATAGGGCCCAGATGAAGAGAGATGCTGTATAAAAGACTTCCAATCTCGTCAAACAAATGTGCCCGATTAATGTCAAAACAATTCCACCCATCTTGCTTTTCTGCAGGAGTGGAAGAGAGGGATCTTTACTCTCAAAGTATCAGCAGTGTGAGAAAAATGCTTCCAACATGGTTCTGAAGATCCCAAAGTGCTAAGGACCAACTATAATATCAGGCTGGGGTTAAATGTTCCTCTTACAAATAAATGAAGCTCCATTCACAAAACCTTTTTGTCGTATTTTTCAAATGTCAGTTTCACATCAGAAAATTACCAGAAGACTATATTAGGGCAAATAAACATAAATTATAGGTTTCCAAGGGAAAAAAACTTATCTGTGTGCATTTTGTTCACCACTCCTCCTTGAAAAAAAAAACTTTAAAAATCTACAGCCATTAAAATTATACAGCCAGTTGAGCATTGCCATTACAGTTGTGAGATAGATTACTGGTAATGCAAGAATATCACTTAATATATACAAATGCTGAATGTCCAAACTCAGTCCAATGAACTGACTCTGGTGAAAAGATAAGACGATTTGAGAATAGTGACAACTAGCAGCTTTTATGTCTGGGGGGAACTGAAATCACTCTTGAGTTTCACTATGAACTTTAAAGGTGTTAGACGCTGTCTCAAAATAGATCCAGCACTTTGGCTAACTCCTTTAAAGTTGAAGCTAAAATCCAGAGTGGATTCATTATTCCAGTGGCATGGGAGACATCTTTTGTCACTGTATGAGTGTTCTATCTGTGGTGTAACTCCTCATGGCTCATTCACATGTATCTGTCAACCACTATTCCTGCTGCATTCACCAAGTGTTCTGCAATGTTCGTATTCCACATGAATCCACAAGAACAACAGTGAGCTTTATAGATGAACCTAGGTTTTCCTCATCTGATCATATCACTGCTAGCCACTGTACTACACCTCAAGTTCTATCAAAGATTTTCATAGTTAAAGAACATGATTTATCCATAATATAAATGCCAACTGGTTTTGATCCTCAAATAAAGACATCATCCAATTATTTCTGACAAACTTCAGAAGTGCTAGCAAGTTTTATTGCTGTTTCCCCAAAATTTGAAATTTGAATACACTATTCCTCAGTTAACAAAGTAGGTATGTTCTTGGATGTTATTTATTTAATGGGAACTTCGTTATCTGAGGCAGAAATACAATGGAAAGAATAGGAACAGGTTCCTGCATCACCAAAGAAAAGAGCCATTCAGCATGATTCACCAAACTTTTCATTTGAAACTAACCATATGCACATGTGAAATGAAACAATCAGGTCAGGTGAGGCTTGCATAAGTTCTAAAAAAAAAGATTTTGAATCTTCTTGAGACCACCTGAAGGCTTTTTCCAAAATGCAGCCAAGGATGACTTTTGCTTTCAAAGCCTCCACTTATTATTATATCTGCTTTTGGTGCCCAAACATGCAGGGAAACATGATTGGGGGGCACCTCAAGAGGCAGGCTGGTCTCTCCTTGTCTTTCTATTTTGAGATTCACACATGTTTGCTAAGGAATTCCAGAGGCAGCTGCCATTTATCCTGCCTGTTTTAGGCAGGTGCACACAGATACAGTAGGACTGGCTAGAGTAGAATCCCATTCTTTCTTAGCTCAAGCTTTATTGCATGGATTACTGCAAACATACCGCTGCATCTTGACCCTGAAAGTCTGTTTTGTCCAGCTCTTCTTCATCATCCTCTCAGTGCTGATAATAAAAAACAAACTTCCAGAGGACCAAGAAGAAAGGGGGAATGAGCAGGCATAAAAAGGAGGGTGCCTATAGTGCCTTTCCTTCATTTTTCATACATAAAACAAACTATTTGAAGATTGATTGTCCTCTGGTCTGTAAAACAGCAATAATACAATCAGGCAGTATCAAACTTCCCACACTGGGAAAATTTGGGTAGTTTTTGGAAAGACAAAGCAATCTGCGCTGGCCTTGACTGTCTTAATTCTAGGCAGGTTCACCTCCTATTTCAGTATGGTGTCAGCTCACATAATGACCTTACAATGTACTTGTGCTTCAAGCTAGGTGTCTCAAATTACACATGCATCATGTGCTGCACTATTCTGGAGCAATTAATCTACCACTAGAGACATGAAAACATGGTTAGGTTTGCAATGTTCTCCTACCTACTCATGTAGTAAAACTGGGACGATAAAAGATAAGCAACAGCTTACAAGAATCAGATATACTTAAGGAGCAGATCCATTCACCACTAAAAACAAAAGAAAACAAAACTTGCAAACTCTGTAGACATGGATTCATGTCATTCACGTTCTCTCTGCCAAAGGATGACTTTCTGTAAACTCAGAGAAGATTCCTACACGTCTCCCGCCACTGTTAAGTGTTCCAATACACAGGGCAGACTGTAGTCCAACATGATTAAGCCAGATACAAATGTGCAGACAACCTATTGTACCTCAGTCTGAAAAATTCCCAAGACCAGGATGTACATGGATATTTACAACTAATGTTTTAATAAAGAGGTAAAAGTCACTTTGTTGAAGGACTAGAAGGTAATAATGTGCTCTCTCTAGATCAATGGAGAAGCTAGAAATAGTTTCCAATCTAAGCTGCCACTTATCCTGAGCTACAAGCTGGAGAGGCATACCTAAAAGATGGTGCTCAAGAACAAAAATGTATTCTACAAAGAATTCCCAGTATGTTTCAACTACAGGTCTTCCTCAGGGCCATAATCAACAAAATTAACACTGAATTATCAAAACAAATAGGTATGTAACATTGAAATATAAAATATAAAAGTAATGTTATACTAGCAAAAAAAACTTTTTTTTCAGTATTCATTATTCATTCATTCAAAATACAGTAATTACTGTATTAACTTCTACACTTTAGAAAGATGAGGGCCTAATTAAAATGGGGGACAAGTAAGGTTAACATTGTATAATCCTGCCACTTGGTTTCTGAAATGTGGGAATTAATAATTACATGTTTGAACATAATTCAAGAAATATTTTGAAGGGTTTTTAAAATGTAGCACCACATTTTTATATATTTTCACCTATGATTTAACATTTCATATTCATTTTAAATATATATATATACACAGAAAGAGATATTAATACTATTGGTTTTAGTATCCCTATGGAAACCTCAAACCATAACAAGTATTACTCATATTACAGTTCAAACATTCATACTAACTCATGATATGTATTGCGAATTCAAAAGTGCAAAGATTATTTTGCTTTCTTGCATAAGTATAAGACCCACCTCTCTCCTGCTTTTTCTTAATTGTGTTCTGCCTCACTTTGGTCTTCTCTTCTCTCCTGCCTCAATCAATAACTGGGGGCCACAGAAAGCCCTTGGGCCACACTTTCCGCACAGCTACGCTAGATGGACCAAAAATCTAACTCAATATAAGGCAGTTTCATATTTTAACCTAGCGATGGCTCTTTCAGTACCGTTGCCAGATTAAACTCTGATTAAAGGTAGGCCTCCCTACCTTTAATAGCTGAATAGAAGAGGAAATTTCTACAGATGTTCCTTGTCACACAACCAGGTAACAAACAACACTGCTGAAATCACACTACACAATTTAGCATTATGATTCCATTTTAATTGCAATAGTTCCATCCTTTGGAACCCTGCACTTGGCAGTATGGATTCTCAGCCAAAATGCTCTAGCGCCTCACCAAATTACAAACACAGGGATTCCACAGAACTCAGCCATGCATGGTGCTTAAACTGGAATCGCACTGCTCAATTGTGGGGTGTGAAAGTTCTAGGACTTCATTTCATAAAGGTTAAAATGCAGAATGGAAACTGACACAGCTTCTAACAACATTGTAGCATACCTTAGACATAATCACCAACACATCCAATTAGAATAATAAACCCCAGTCCCCAAACTACATACCACAACACAGCTGCAATAAATAAACAGATTATTACCCTTCCATTGGAAAAAAAGAAAAAAGAAAAAAGAAAAGATAAGGAAGCGTTTTTTCAAAAGCAGCATCAACAGTTTCTTCAGACTGTTTGGGTCTAGATTTCTGTTTGTATTCCTCTGACACTTGCCAGCTAGGAACACAACTACAGCAGATTTAAACACAAAGAACAGGAAAAGAGTTCTGGAAGCTGATAACAGGTATAGTGGCAGTCATTCTTGACTTCTGAGCAAGGAAGGAAAGGAGTTGTCAGCACCTTAATTGCCCAAAGAGGTACTATAAAAATACTATTACATTCAGCAAAATCTCATTGCATAATGTTAAAGAAGGAGAGTAAAAAGTGGTGGGGAAAAAAAACTTCCAATGTGCAAACAGATTTTTCAGACTTCAGAACTACTACACAGACAACAAAAGCAGCAGGGTTTAGTTCTATAGAATTATACAGAGCTGGAACAACTTAAAAATATTAAGAATTTTAAAACACCAGACAATTTCAGTCACATTATGGCTACACTGTTCCAGAGCAACCAATCCATGTTAACAGTAACCAATATCTATAGTCTGATTCATTTCTTTTCCTTCTATACACTCCAGTGGTCTATTTTCAGTCTGTATTTTATGGTTTATGCCTCTACATTGTCCTTATTTTTGCTTCTGACATTTTTGAGGTCACTTCTTAAAATTTGTTTAATGTGGGGTGTTTAGACACATGTGGTGTATTTCATCACTCTAGTCAAAAATACACATTGTCTGACTCTGAATTTTAGAGTCTAAAATTTAGAACTCCAAGTGAGCGTTTGACACATCTAGAGTCTATTGGAAAAACATCTCAAATGTATGTGCATGAACAATGAAGGAATTTAATGCACAGATAATGGAAGCTTTTAGTGCATAATCTCCCTATTTCATATGTTGTAGCTGGCGAGATTCATTCTGAAGTGAGATATAAAAATATATTGTTGGACAATTCTTTAAAAATACAAAACACTTTGCTTTTCTGTCCCCCCTCCGCCCATGCTCCGAGTGGCTGTCCCCCTTGGGGACATGTCATGCTGGCTGCCGGGGGGGCAGGCCTGAGTGGGCCTTTTAAACTATGGCTTCGCCACCCCCCCATCCTCTTTGTTACCTTGGCGACCCACCCTCCTGCCCTCATTTGTAGTGTAGGAATTCTGGTTGCTTCAGGGCCAAGTAGGAATATCCCCCCTTGGCGGGGTTGCCTACCCTACACTGCAGCAAGGGACTGGGTGATTGGCTTACAGGGTGGTGTCTTAACTAGGAGTTAAATAGGTTTCCTGGGCAGGATGATGGGGAGGGCATTAAGGCATCGGTGGTGTAGGATACGCCTCTGGAGCTCACTCCCCAGTTGTCAGGCAGGGGGAGAAGAGTGAAGAAGGAGGGCATCCTTAGAGCGGGCCCACATATTTATTCTTTCACTTCAGAGCTCAGCAGCAGGTGGAGAGCTATTTCACGGGGTCCACCCTCCAGAGAGGGTTGCTGAGGTAGCAACCCAGCATCGAGGGTTTGCTCTCAGGACTCAGTATCCCATTACCCGTCTCTGAAAGCATATGGCAACACTTTAGATAGGACTCAGAAATATGAACCCACTGGGTGTTGGATGTGCTGCTCAAAGTCTTCTTCTCTCACTGCCCAAGAAACATGTTCCAGGATCAGAAGTGTTCCACCAAAAGCTAGTCTTAACCAAGGGATGGGGTGAGTGGGTAGAAAATCACCATTTTCCCTCCTTTGTTGCCATGCTACGTTGTCACCCTGCAGTGACTTCAAGGTTTCGGAAGACAACAGGATCAAAAGAGAACTGCAGCACCAGTTCAGCATCAGATGCAGTACATAATGAGTGAAGAGCTGTCTGCAATGTGTGACATTTGGAGAGGAGCATAGGCATATATTAACAATGTGCAGAAGCATCCCTGCTGCAGTAGCAGCTGGTGGCTCCCGTGTCAGTTGGGCTTTGAATCTATTGCTGGTTTAGCTACCTTTAAAGAAGCTGTCCAAAGTGCTAAATCTATTTGTGGGGGTAGGCTTCAGGACCCTGCAGAGCTCCTTTACACCTTGGATCAAAACCTGGAGTGAATTCATCATCCTACTGACTTGGGAGTCACCAGCTACCACTGCCCTGATGTCTCCTACGAAACATTTAAAAGTATGTCTTGTTTCTCCACCAGTTTTCCCAGAGGATTTTGCATAGGAGTTAGCAAGAATGAACTGAAGCGCCCATACAAAAGATAGCTCATTGAAAAGGTTACTAAAGCTGCAATGCTCACCTGGGAAGAAGTCAAAATTAAATCAGTTAGATTTACTCCTCAATAGACATGTACAGATTATGCTTAAATTCCTTTTGCTTTCTAGGAAATCTAGAATATTCTAAGTGCTTGTTTGATTTGGAATATCAGCCTCTATAGAGTCAGGTACATGTCATCGCAAATCAACCTTCAGTATCTAGGTAATAGGTGCAAAACAATTGGGCAGATTCCTTTCCACATCTCACCTCTTTCCAGTAAAGCTTCAGACAACCAAACAGAGGGCTGATGTATTTGTCTTTTAACAGCACAGCAGATTACCTTCTCAGCATGTATTGCTAATTGATAGGAAATCAGTTTGTTTATTTCCTGCTGTAAACCATCAACTGGGCACAGCCTAGGCAGTCCAGAAGGGAAAGCAAAAGTGGGACTGTCAAATGGAGCACACAAGCAGAATTTTTTTCTTACTCAGGGCAGTATGCAACACCAAACTGGAAGCTTTTATATGTGTTATTTTATTTATTTAGTTAGTTAGTTAGTTAGTTAGTTAGAGTATGGCCTGCCTACTGTTCTTAAAAGGTTTCCTTGCTTCATAAAAAAAGATGGATTAGTGCAGAATCAAAGGTCTTCAAATGGCAGTCAGCAAAATGCAGAAAATTTCACAAGTTACAAGCAAAACTGGGGTGGCCCTCCATGCTTGGCCTTTAAAGATATGGATAGATTTCTTTGCAACCATGAGCAATGAAAAAAAGCACAGGCATTGTTTTTTAAATATCTTTTTCTGTATCTTTATTAGGGAGGTGTTTGGATGCAAGGTTCATGCTACACTACAAAGATACAATGAGTTTAGCAGAGAAGAAAATAGCAGGTAAAAGTAAAATGACAAACAATAATTAGAAAGCGGATCTAGAAGGAGAATGGGTTCAACAAAAAGGGCAGCTTGGCTTAGTTTGTTGTAGGCTGTGGTGCTGGTCTGACAGTAATCTGGTTGCTTTCCTTTCTTTCCAAATTAAGTATAGAATAGAGTTTGAAGCCATTTCTGCATTAGACTGTTACAGTGCTATCATTCCACTTTCAACATCCTATGGAATCCTGGGGTTTGCAAACCCCAGAATTCTGCAAACCCCAGGATTCCATAAGATGTTGAAAGTGGAATAATAGCGCTATAACAGTCTAGTGCAGAAATAGCCCAAGTCACAGTAGTGCATCCACAACATTGTGTTCCTGTAGGTATGTTATACACACCCAGTTTAAAATTCATAAAAGTTTCTGAAAAATGTCATTATTTTTATCAACACTTCTGTTTTGACATTTTTCATGCTTCAGCAAAGGAGGAAGAAGCCTCCAAATCCGCTTTAGGTGGTCTCCTTCCAGATGAAGATAACCATCATCATTTACTTTTTAAAGAGTTACAGCTTTAATAGCTGTGATAAATAGCACTTTAATTGTGCAAGCTTCTATCAGCCCTGAGACTGTGGAATGCTATTAATGCCAGTGAATAATTATTATTGGGGACAATGTTAACTAAACAAAATGTCAAAGCCAAGCAATTATTAGAAATGTGAGGCATGTAATTATTTATGTTTAAAAAAAGGCCTTCGCACAGTGAGCAAAGCATTTTTAAAGGGGTTTGCTCCTGATAGTTCAGTCCTCTATTCACAACAAAGTTTCTGTTTTATAGTTGCAAGATCAGTGTATGGTGCACAATGTACACTTTTTGAAACTGAAGTTAACAAGTCTGATCTGTAACAAAACACTGTGTATCCTCTGCATAGTGTACCCCTACCCTGAAATTAAAGTGTACTTGTTAAAGATTATAGGAAACCAGCTGACCATTGCTTATTCCAGGATAGAGAGCAACTACTTCACTGGACTATAGCCCCGCCAGAATCCACTGGTCAACATGGCTACTGGAAAAATACTATTTCCAAGCCCTGTCATAATGCTACAACTGCAAGAAGACAATTGTCTCTTTCCTCCCTGCTCCCTTTTTCCCCTTCATGTTTCTGTTCTTTTTCCCAACCTATGTGGCCTTCCTGAAGACCATGAAGGGCACTCCCTTTGTTTTATTTTACAAATGACTTGGTTTCCTGCACACTTTACAGTTCACAAAATGCTAAAGCATTTTTTTAAAATATTTTTATTAGCTTTCAAATGTTACAAGCCATTTGTTAAAAGTCTGCAGAGAAAGTTACTTGGCTAGCTAGAAAGTACAGTATCTGGATGGGATTTCTGGATAATATAATCTATTATGTATTTATATTATGTATGTGTTGTATATGTATATGTATCTACCTAACGGGTAATATATTCTATTAAGTATGGCACTATCACTTGAAGCCCCACAAATATACAGACTTTTAAAACTTTTTTAAAAAGTAAGATTAAAAGGTCATTCAGTAGTTTATTCAGGTGCAGTACAGCCCTCAGAATCAAACAGTGCTAATTTGTGCTGGTGACAATGTAAAGATTTCACTAAATGTCATTCAATTCAGGTTTCAGAGCATCCTGACTTTAAAAAACAAAGAATAAAAACATGTTTGTGATTCACCCCACAAACCTAAAAAAAGATATTTAATTGCACATAACGAAAAAAGGGCTTCAGAAAAAATTTTAAGCAGAAAAAAGCAGTACAATAAACAGCAAAAATCTATAAAAATTAAAACCTAACAGTTACAAAACAAGAGAATTCAGTTATTTTGCCCACTCCGATTCTTATGTTAAAAATAATGCTAATCTCAAATCTAAAGCTAATCTAAAATCATTTAGCAGGGCATCAGAATGTTTCATTTCCCTTCATTGCTGAAGAAACTCAGAAAAAAATAATTGGGAACCAAATGTTTAAAATGCTTTTGCAATAGGGTATAATGACACATGTACATATCCAAAATATACACCTGTTTTTGCTTAGCACTCCCCTGCGAGAATATACATTCTTGTTCATTCTCCAGATTTTTGGAAGATTCAAGTAAATCTCTTGAGAGGGAGCAATCACATCTAGCAATTAACTTCTGCAAACTGGTAAGCAATTGCTGACTTGATTACATTGGTTAAAAATGGATCCTACTTGGCAAATCTGTATGACTAATTCCACCAGCTTGGCTGTCTTTATTTTTAAACCCACTCAACTTCCCCCTCTCATCTCCTCCCACATCTATTCCTCTTCTCCTCACGGATTTGCAACCTACCCAGCTGCTGTAATTTGCCAATCTTAAACACATGATGGATGCCAAGGATCACTGGGGAACAGCCGCTCCCTCCAGTTTTAGAAGCATCCTGCATGCCTGGGCAGTTAAAAAATGTTAGCCTTTGAGCATTCCCTAAACTTGGCACTTCCAGCATGGACCACTAAAAAGATCTGCAGGCCTCGAACTTAAGATTCTTTGTCCAGCTGAAAAAAAAATATGAAGCTCAAGTCATGTGGCATATTTCATTCTCCAGATTTTTAGGAGGTATAAACAGATCTCTTGTCAAGGAGCAATCGTATTCAACCAAAACACATGAGAAAAAGCAAAAGAGTACTGGGCTATTTTATTTTTTATACTTAAAGAATGCCCACTGTTTAAAGAAAATCCCCACAAAACAAAAATGGCACTGGCACCAACTTAAAAAAGAGGAGTTACCACAAGAATGTCGTATCCGGATTTAAAAAAAAATGGAAATGAACAATCCAGAAATGTAAATATTCCATATTAGGTTTCTGAACAGCAGCAGAGCTTGGAGTGCATGGAGGAGTGGCAGGACTACAACGTGAGGTTGTGTGGCCGTGGTGCATGGGGTCATGGCCTCAGCACAAGAGGGCATGGCCACGAGCCAGGACGCCCCAGAAACACTGCCGCCAGGGGTGAACCACCCTCATTGCCCCGTTTTTATGCAACTGTTTCTGAAGACATTTGCACAGCAAAAGATCAGCGCTTTCACAAAAGCAAAAAACATGGGGAGGGGGATCCAAATGCAGCACTGTAACATTCATTATATGCACAGTGTTCCTGAATTACTCAACTTTGCCAATCTATCACCAGTCAAAAAAGCAATCAATGCTGATTACTTCTCGTAGGACTGAAACAGGAGATTCTCTCTTTCTACCACTACCATCCCAAAAACGGTCAGTGGTGGGCACCTGTGTGACCTATAGCAGCAGACTTGGAAGTACACAAAATGATCTCAAGGCCAGAGCCACATGGGGATTTTTGAGCCACCAACTTCATTTGGGAATTCAAATTGTGACTGACTGGTCTTTCTGCTGCAAAAATCTCTCCTTTAAAAAAAAAGAGCTGTTCTAAACCTTTGGGTTTCATATCTGTTTCACCTATATTTTACCAAACCAGGATGTGTTGCTTCTGTGGTGCTCAGTACCAAAACTGGATTTATTTTCACGCAAAGGCATTCTAAAACCCCATAATAACAAAGTTACCAGTATAAGGGAAGGCACTGAAACAATAAAAATGTGATATGCAGACAAATGGTCACAAAAAGCAGCATATAAATACTACATGCTGTTTGTACCCTACTATATGTTAGCAGTTTGTATGCTGACAAATTTTAGAATTTTTTAAAAAAATATTTATTGCAAGGTATATTTTGTTATAGCTAAAGTGCACGGGAACAGGTACATACATTCACAACCTATGATAGGACAGGCCCAGTTTTCAAACTGAAGCTGCCTTGGTGTCCCTAGTATGGTAGATCCCCTAAAACAGTAGATGAATAGGAGAACCTTGTTTAATTGCAGCATATTTTGACACCACTGACCATGGTATCCTTTTGGACTGCTGTATCACGTGACAATGAGAGACATGGTTCTGAGGTGGCACTAGTCCTTCCTGGTGGATAGTGTCTAGAAGGTGGTTCTGGGAAACTGTTGCCATTCTCCCATAGTCTTCAGCATAGAGAGTGCCTCAAGATTCCATCTTCTCTCCCACACTATTCAGTATTTACATTAAGTTACTGAATAACATCCAAAAATCTGGGCTAGTCTATCATGAGTAGGAGAATGACGCTTCCACTCTGTCATTTCCATTCTCTAATTCTAGGAAGGTGATGGAAGTTTGGAAACAATGTCTGGCAGTTTTGGATTGTTTGCAGGTGACAAGTTGAAGCTTAATCCAGACAAGATGGAATAATGTGCCTTGTGGCTTCTGGTGATCTAAAATGGAACCCCTGAAAAAGCGGGTTCACAGCCTGGTGACAACACCTTGGATCTGCCTTTTATAGGCATCCTCTTGATCTACCCTGTTTTTGAGAACTCAGACCCATCTTCAGTCATTGATAATCTGGTTCCTTTCAGATTAGATTACTGTATTGTGATTTGTATGGGACTATCCTTGAAAACAACCACAAAAGCTTTAATTAGTTCAGAATATGGCTGTCAGGAATTTAGTCAAAGATGGATCATAATTAAACTAATATGTTAAACAATTTGTACTTGAATTCTAGCTTTCATACTTATATCCCCTAATCTTCTGGGGCCAGGGCATTTTAAGAATTGCCTCCCCCGATAAAAGCCTGTTGAATACTTTACTCCACTTCAAAGCACTTTTCCAAATCCTGCCACTATCAGATGGGTGGTGGGTAATCAACAGATACAAAGTGCTGTAAGTCTGAATAGAAGTACAATTTAATAAACATTTTCTTTTGCAGAGCTTCAAAACTGGTGACTAAAGCAAAAGTGCGGTGGCTGTCAAGACACATGCATAAATGATACAGGAATAGGAACCAGCATCTACCCCCCATCCAGTCGCCCAGAACAAGCCATCCAGATGAGGAAAATGAGTGAGCAGTACTAGGCCACTTCTGCATTGTACCTCCTTCTGTTGTCCTCCCATCACAGTCCCAGCAGTGCCTTTCCCAAGAAAGGAGCACAATGAGAAGACTTCCCTCCGCACCTGGCTGGCTCCCTGTGGAAGATAGCACAAGCTACATGCTCCTTCCTTCCACAGCATAGCTGGCCTCTTTCCCATGCTGTGCTGGGGAAGGAAGCACATGATTGCTCTTCCGCCCCTACTGCATGGCCACAGATGGTGGGAGCACTGCACAATTGCTTAACGGATTTTTTCTGTTGAGTGAATATCCTGCGATCACAACACATGGGGACATGCTGGCTGCAGGACCACAACAACGTTGTGCGAAAGCACAACCTGCAGGCTACTTCCATTGTATCCCCATTGCAGGACTGCAATGCCATGGAAAAATGGCCTTAGTTGCAACAGTCCTGGGATAGACATACTTTGGCATACTTGAGTTGGCAAAGTGAAAAACCTGTAATTTTCAAGTGTTCTTCTCTCTACCCACATGTGCATTATGGAAATTACCTCTTCCCACACCAAATATTCAGCAGCTTGAGGGCTAGACCGTTTGCAGATCTTAGCTGAAAAAGTAAGCCATCCCTGCTATAGAGGAATCTGCGCAACACTGATAATAATGTAATGATTCCAGGTATCTGGAAAAGAACCACGGGTTGTTTTCTAGCATTATAATATTATATAGAGCTGGATGTTAATTCCAGTGAATTAACTAATTCTGTATATATTGCCTGGGGTAAAAAAAAATTCTACAATCTGTAAGAGAATTTCATTGTTGTCCTGAAATTAGTTCTCATAAATCCCAACCCAGCCCTTTGTACTTCTTCTTACCAATGTTTTCTCACAGTAAGGATTAATTTCTCCAGCCCCTATTCTTAACTTTTCCCACCAATTAACTTGTGGCAAAAAGAAAATAAATATCAGTTTGTGATTGTTTACTCAACTTAGAGCTTTTATTCTACTTCCAGTTCACATGGTTCACATTTAATTTCTGATTAGGATTTTTTGTTTTTTGTTTCATCCTTTTTCACACATATTAAAAAAATAGCCAAGTACCACACAACCGATGATATTTGTTTCGCTGAAACAAGAACAACTCACTCCATCCATGTTGGACAAGTAATAACCTCACTGACAAACTTTGGTTAATAGGGAGGATTGACATTTTGCTTTTTAAATAAGGAGGAATGTATTTAAGAGACAGCCCTAAGATATTTTCCCATTTGATCGCAAAATTCTATATAATTTGAAAGATCTGTGAAAGGCAGTGTTATCTACCAAGTAAAGGCAAGTGTGAAAGAGGATATATGGGTCAATGTAGCCAATGGAGGAATGAGGGCAAGGGCTAGGGAATAAGGAATGGAATGGGCCTTGACAGAGTCAAGCACACGCTGAGGACAAAAATCAAGGTACTATGTAGAAACATGGATCTTTCTAAAACTGGTACACTGGTAACAATTTCAACATGATCCTATCTTAGGTCAGAGGTTGACATTTTAGTGCCGATAGAAGAGAGACAATACAAATGGCAACATAGTTGTGGTAATAAAAATATTAGAGAAAGTTATATAACTGAGAATTTGCTACCCTTTAATGAAATTCATAAATCCTATGCCTAAGACATGTTGCATTTCTTTCCACAATAGTACAGCTGACCCTGCTTCACCACCAAACAATAAAACAGTTAGTGGAGTCACAAATAAAGGCACAGACAAACATGAACCAAGTGATTCCCACGCCTATTCCATGAGAAAGGAATATTTTGTTCTTCATCTCTTCTTCAACACCATTTTGGAATGTAAAAAACAACACCCAATTCTTTCTCATTTAAAAACATAAGAAGATCCATGGTGGATCAGACCAAAGGCTAACGTAGGCCAGCGTTCTGTTCCCACTGTGACCTTTCAGATTCTCTCTTGGAAGACCACTAAGAGGAAACGAGTGCAGCTGCCCTTTCCCCTTCCTCCGCTCTCCTCATGATCTGACTGCTTGCTGAAATAATCACCAAGTTTTATACTGCTAAAATTTTATTTTAAAATAACACAGCACCAAAATTTGAAACTCAATAAAAATAAAATAAAGACCTTCTCCAGCCAACAAATTGATTAGTTACTTGCTTATTTGTTTCCTGACTTTTTCCTGGTCTGGGACTCAAGCCAACTTACAACAGTTAAAAGAAACACAGGTAACAAAAATATATCAAATAGAAAAATTAAAAATATCAATAATCTATCTGCAAAATTAAAGCCAATTTAAAGATTTAGGCATAACTGCAGTTGTTAGTTCTGATTAGAGTAGTTCCAGTCAGTTAGTGGGATTTAACTGTAAATTGACTCACTATTCAACAACTGATTGAATAGATCTACTCTAGTTGGGAATAACCAATAGGATGCCAACCGTAGCTACTAAAAACACAAATAAACAAAACACAGCTAGATTTTTTTTTAAATTCCATTTCAGTTTTAATGAAGAGGAATTAATCTTTTTATTTATGTGTTCTTTAGCTTTTGGTGACAAGTACAGATCAGTTATTTCTGAATTAATTTCAAAGGACAATAATGGAAAATATGATTAAGAGGATTTGCTACCTCAGGCAGAAGACAAAGAAACCTTTCCCTCTGGAATCTAATACACTGACCTGTCATACCTACTCCTCCCAAATTAAGCATTATGCTTATCATTTTTATTATTTCAAATAATTGCAAACAGATGACATATATGAACACTTTGAAGAGTCAACACAAATATATTCTGCACAAAATCTAAGTATCTTCTAACAGCTGACTAAGCCAAACATTAATTCTATCTAAAGTAGATCCAATGGAATTAATGGGACATGTTCCTCACATTTAACGTTAAGTGTCATCTGTAATGGGTCCACCTAGCATAGGGTTTAGCCCTTTGTAAGTTTCAAGTCATCATTATTTACATACTTTACAAAGCAACTGTAAACAGAGCAAAACTTGCAACTAAATGTTTTTTATTCAAAGGAACTGCTGAAATATATATCCATTTACTGGACACAACCACATGCCAATCCTGTAAGTGGCTGCTTGAAAGGATAGAGAGGTAACATTCATATTTAACACGGACACTTCTTTATGACTATGCCCTATATCTGTTTGGTGGAAGTAGTTCTTCAAATAATGCAATACTTGTATTTGATGCTCAACAAAACCTAAAGAACTCAGATATTTATTATATACATCCTATTATATTTATTATATGCATCCTGTTCCTATGCATACTTTCAGAATATTATGTACACTATTTTTACATTTTCTAAATTACTTCAGTCTCATTGAGTTCCATACGCCTTACTCTGAATTCAAGGGTGACAAGATGGAAACTTAAGTCTTTATATCAACAGCGCAAGTTAGTTACGATTGGATGGAGGCCAAATAAGTTGATAGTTACTTCTGTAGATTTCCATTTCTATCAAAACATTTTAAAAAATGATTAAAAATAAATGATACATTTATATTTATGAGATAGCACATGAAGTCTTCTTCATCGCTCATTTTAGACTCAGATTTTCAGTCTGTGACAATTATATTGAACCAACAGTTTATCTTTTACCAATTTGAATTTGCGATCAAATGGTAACCACTTATCACTAGCAAAGACTCTGTGTTCTAACATCTCAGGATTAATTTCAGAAGTATCTGGATGATTCCAAAATGCCAAAGTTTTTGAACTATATTAGATTATAATAAAGGCAAAAAATTCCAGTTGATATAACCTAAACTGAAATTAGTTGGCTGTGTAATTTGTTTTCAGTGTTTTCAATCTTATGCTGTACCCAGAGGGTATCTTGGAAACCCTCCTGTAGTTGTCAGAGATGCTCACATTATCCCCACAACAAACATACACAGAAAGCTGAACTTGTTTGGGCAGGATATACTCTGTTCCAACAACAACAACAGGCAGCATCAATGGCAGAAAGAGAGCAAGGTCATCTGGGCAGATTAAGTGAGCACTGCACAGTCCACCTGAGAAAACCACAGCATCTCAAAAAAGAAAGTACCCTGGAAAGTGACCATATTAAGAAGGAAAGGATTATTTTCCTTTGGAGGTATGGTTCATCTCCACTGGATGGTTATTATAAGCAGAATTACACAGCTGACATTTTCTAGCCACCTGCCCTTGTCTACAATCGCTGATGCTGCTTTTTCTTCCCTTCCACATTCTTAAGGGGGAACATTTACAAAACACAGGCATCAGTACACTGAATGATTTTTTTATTCAACTTAATCCTAAGGATTTAGATACTATTATGTACATATTGACTATTATTTCCAAAACGCAATCTCTAGTTTTCTGTAGTATCACAGGAACACAGAAACCAATAAAACCACACACATAACAAAAAAAAAAAGCTAAAAGTTAAAAATATCAATATTAAAAACATATCTTGAAAATATCAATGATATATTAAAAACATATCTTAAAAAAGTTACTTTTTGAGACTCTCATTCCCAGAATCTCTCAAATAGCCTGGATACTGTCCATGCTGGCTGAGGCATTCTGGGAGCTGTAGCCCCCCAAAGGAACATTTCTAAGCTCTGCTCTTCCTTTTAAGGAAGCTGTTATATGTGTAGAGCTAAGAACCTGGATACTGATCATGCTGGTATCACAGAACCAGAGGCTAGAGCAGCACTTAAAATATCTCCACTTCTCTTCACATATTGTCACTGACTTTATGCATTACAAAGAACAAAGGAAGCAGCCATTGCTACAACAGCAACCATACTACTCTTCACATAGGAACTGAGACCGAAGAGTATATCTGTTTCATATCACTTTAATGGTTATGACACCTTCCTATGGAATCCTAGAATCTAGAATCTGCTGAAGTACTTAAAATTCTCCCCTGGAAAGCTCTAGTGCCAGACTGCAGAGAATTCTAAGTACCCCACTGAGCACAAATCCCAGGATTCTAAAAGATGGAACTATAACTGTTACAGTGAAATCCAATCTGTAGCATGGTTATACTCTCAGAGACTGTTCTTCACAAGTTACTTCAGTAGAAACAGAAAGTCCAAAACAATAGGCTGACAGAGATATTCACATACATCTATGGTGATTCTCTGGAGTCACACTTTGGTGTTCAGAAGCAACTGCCTTACATTATCTGTGCATTTCTAAACTTTGTACTCTGAATTTCTAACCACAGGGTTCACAAAGTGGTTTTCACAACATAGCCAACTGTGATGTTTGGTTTGTTTGGTTTAGTTTGTTTGGTTAACTGTTTGAGAACCAACTTAGGGCTGCTTCATTAGAAAAAACAAAGATCTAGCATGTATTTACTGATATCTACTGCATATCACACAAAGCATGAGATTGTTAATACATATATTTTACATATGTAGACCATGGCCCTTTTCACACCTTACCTCCGTCTGGCGCATCGCACGGGGATCACACGAGCAGCCTCTTCCATGAGGTTCTTGCATCCCCACTGCTTTGGCTCCACAGGAGCTGCCGGCCGGCCGGCAAGCAGCATGAGGGCTCCGCCTCTTCCTTCCACAGTGCAGCCGGGTATTTTCCCAGGGTGTGCTGGGGAGGAAGCACGAGGGCTGCGGCTCCAGAGCTCCACACAGACACTAAGTGTGCACGGGGCCGCAGAGCAATGCGCCATTGTGCACCATTTTCAGCTAAAAGCCGAAAATGATACAGTGCGCGACCAGCGCCTGCCGGCCCCGGCAGCATCACATGATTGCGAGAACGTTGTCTGAAATGCTGCTTGCAATCACGCAATGCTCCAGAGGCCCTTTTGTATGACAAATGCCATGTGAAAGGGGCCTATGACAGCTTTCTCTGGAGACTCAGGGTCAACCATTACTTCACACTGCTTACACTTAACTGCATTGCTTTTGATGCTGCTGCTTTTGCATGCCTTCATTTCCAAATCATGGTAACCCTAAGGCAACCCTATCACAGGGTTTCCTTCACAAGATTTGTTCAGAGGGGTTTGCCATTGCCTTCCTCTGAAACTTAGAGAGCACAATCTGTCCAGGGCCACCCAGTGGGTATCATGGCCTGGTGGGGATTTGAACAGTGGTCTCCTGGAGTCCTAATCCAACACTCAAACCACTACACCATGGTTTGGTTTTCATATAACTGTATATGTATAGAGATAAATCACATATCTGTGTTTCAGTCACATACTAAACCTTTAGCATGTGCTTGTTACATATATAACACTGAAAAGTACTGCAGCTGGTGCATTTCTGTGCAGCTGGGAATCAATTAGGCAACAAAGATTGGCTAGAACTAACAACAGCTAAATATTATGCTTGCCCATGGCATGAGACTATATGGAGAGTCCCTCCTAATGAGCAAGCTACCAAAGAGATTCAGTGGGAGCCATTTTCTTAGAAAGCTAAGAGATCCATTCCTTGTATTACATGCCTTCAAGTTGTTTCTGACTTATGGCAACTTTGAGGCAAATCTGTCACAGGATTTTTTGGGGCAGAGAGTGTGCGATGCATCCAAAGTCACCCAGTGGACTTCCGTGGCCAAGTGGGAAATCAAACCCTGGTCTACAAGGTCATAGTCCAATGCTCAAACCATTTTACTAGGCTGGCTTAAGAACTGATCCCCAGTCCTTTAGCAATACTGTAAGGCTTCCAGTCATATGGCTTATGTCTTTTAATAAAAGTCCACAGGCTAGAAAAACATGTGAGGGGTGTGGCTTTAACGCTACACTAGACAATGTGTATTGATTAGAATCACCAAGAAAAAAGGATAAATTATAATGACTGATTTAAATCTAAATTTTCTATTAATAATAATTCCTATATAATGGTTCAGAGTAATTGCTTGCTGTAACCACAAAGACATGTTGATTTATAATTAGAGTTTTGACTGAGCAAGTTCCAGAGATGAGGGAGTTACTAAGCACAAAATGGGAACAAGCTGGATCAGTGAATGGCACCTGCAGCGACCTCCCAACCCCTATCCTCTAGAATCAAGCCATAATATAAGGAGATGATAAACTGGGTTGTATAATGGCTGATGAAGATTTTCTAGCTAGTTTCTCCTTTACAAGCCAATTCTTTATAAGTGTCATATTTTCAGTCTTAAGAAATAGTATGCCCGGTGTAGTGGTTTGAACACTGAACCGTGACTTTTGGAAACCAGGGTTTGATTCCCCACTCAGTCATGGAAATCCACTGGGTTACCTTGGGTGTATCACACACTTTCGACAATAGAAAAGCCTTAGGATTACCTTAAGTTGGAAACAACTTGAAGGACACAACAAAAATGTTTGTACCGCTTTCAGATATGATTTTAAATCAAGTATTTTTGCCTTTTTGTTACGTGTTCTGTTCTTATGCTTCTCTCCACCATGCCTCTGCCCCCTCCTCACAGACCCACACGTACATTTTGATATTTGTGATTTTGTCACTTTTGCGAGAGTCCTGCACCTCAGCCCTAGCCAATGTGGAAGGCCAACCGTATTCATCATGCTTCAATTTATTTGAGTAAAATGATTTCTTTGTTGTTTTACTATTATTTATATTTTAATATTCCTAAGTCATTCTTTTGCTGAAGGTTTGGAAGAAGACAGGGCAGAAACAAAGAGAAAGTTACTGGGACTGATTTTTAAACTAATTTTTTGAATCTTACTTTTTAAACTTTATATTGTTATGTTTTGTTTTATCTATATTTATTCTTAAAAACATTGATTTTTATTCATCCTGATAGGAAATGACCAATCTAGGATATGACCCAGACAAAACTGCAACAACTTCCTCCAGTTCCTATGATAGGTCAGAAAACAGAGAGAGAAAACAGCAGCTTTATTCATGTGGATAATTCTGCAGCCTTTGTGCCAGTGTTTGAAAATAGAATCTTTCCAAAGTCACTTGTGATTCTATTGTCTAGGTCAGTTGCATGGTTACTCTCCCTCCCCCACCCCAACACAAATAACATTGCCATGATCTAGTGAGAATTATGTACTTAAAGTCCCACTGAAGTCAGTTAGGCTTAAGGGTGTTTAACTCTGCACTGTACAGGGGCCCATAACTCCACGCCCAAAAAAGTAGACTGAAGTTTTTCCACACTCATCATTAAACTTTGTAACAATTTCCAAAGAGGAAGCCATGTTAACCTTTTGCAGAAAAAAAACAACAAGAGTTTTTCAGTGTGGACCCTATTTTTTGTCAACATCTGTTAATGCCCCATTGACACAAAAGGACTTCATATTAAAAACTAACTATGCAAGGAGTAGTGTTCGCCAAAGATATTTTAGAAATGAATCCCTACTTCTTAAGCAACACAGAAAATCAGAAATGCAAGTGGTCTTTCAAGTGGTGCAGGACTCCAACGCAGTAGCATAGTTACTAACACTGCAAGTTCAGCATTTCAGCTGCCCTTTTCTTCATTTTCTTCATTTGTACTGACTGATAGTTCAAGTTCTGTCTGTTCATTTCAACTAAACTAACTGGGGGGAAAATAATAGCACTGTCCACATTGCAAAGAAGGCTAGATGGAGGACAACCACAACATGTAGATAGGCAAGATGTAGAGAACTAGAAATCAACTTCATGAGACTATACTCTGTCCCAATTAAAGTACCTAATAGTGAATATAGAAAAAGATTTTTTAATGAAATGCACTAAAAACATGATAAATAATACCCACAGCACTGTTTTGATGCACACAACTAAAACACCATTTAAAAAAAATCTCTCTCAGTCTTACTTTTCCTAGTTGGGAAAAAATGGTGTAAAAATCTGTTTCTGTTCTTATTTGATATCATCTTATTTACCATTCCAACAAGAGCAAACAATCTAAAAACTGGGACACTAAACATCTGAGTAAAAGATATATTTACTATAGATATGGTTGCACAAGAACACTTAAATTATTTTATCGT
This sequence comes from Iguana delicatissima, assembly GCA_948472985.1. Taxonomy (NCBI): domain Eukaryota; kingdom Metazoa; phylum Chordata; class Lepidosauria; order Squamata; family Iguanidae; genus Iguana; species Iguana delicatissima. Next base: position 22,517 of record CAOKZL010002363.1, on the reverse strand, counting down.
GTTGTATTATGTGTTATTATGTACTATTACTGTTGCATTATGGATTTTCAAACTTTTGAAAAACAATATTATGGTCATTTCTGCACTACATTCTTATAGTGTGATTCTATGGAACATCCTATGGAATCCTGGGGTTTGCAGTTTAGGGAGAGGCCAGCTGTATCCTAATATTTAAACCAAAGCTTAATGTGCCTTTTAGATTACAAAGTCGATATTACTAAGTACTAAGTGAAACATTTATCTAAATCTGTACTGGCTCACTGAACTACAGGTTTAGCCATACTGATATACTAGATCAGTTTGCAAATATGTATACATGAATTATGTGTCAGACACCTTTGAAAATTTATGCAGTGATACCCAACAGTCTTCTGTTGTCGACAAGAGCTCAAGTATTACGTAAGTTAAGAGTAAAGTTCTGGGTTGGGAATCTAACCTCACACAGGATCACACAAACTAACTCCAGACAAAACTAATCCTCATTCTTAGCTTTCCACAACCAATATGGGAACAATAGTACTGGTCTACCTTACAAGGTGTTAGAAGATTAGTAAGAATCAGGCTGAACACTCAAATGCTAAAAAATATTGTATTTATTCTGCTATGTATTTATTATGAAACATTGATTATTAATTATTATTTATTGTAGGAGCTCCACAGTATTGGACGCAATGGATGTACAAAAATTACATCCAAAGCAAGTTGTAGAATTTTACTTAAAAAAAACCTGAACAGTAAGTATAATATTTGCATATACTCTACCTCTATAAGCAAAGATTTGCATATGCCCAACCTCTATATTTCTGAGACAATTTGAATCAAATACATAAATAACTAAATTTCAAACCAAGTCATTCTGCAGAACTCATCTATACTTGCTATTCTTCTTCTCTTGTGTCCGTTTCTTCTCTTGGGCGTAGAGGGCATTGAGACAGGGTCTGTGCTGCTGAAAAATCAGGATGTGACCTGTTCTTAGTTGGCCAGGTGGTGGCTGCTGGTGGTGATAGTGGTGAGGGAGGGGGAGGAAGAGGAGCAGAGGCAGGGTTTTAACGAGCTACAGGCCTGATTGGAACTGCTGAGAGGGAAGGTTTCTTTGGAAAAGAAGTGCCTAAGTTGGTGGGGGCGGGCAAATAATCAAATCCATGAAAGTCAAACCCACAAATCTGGTGGGTCAACGTGGAACCCGATTTACTAGCACTGAAGATTGGTCAGCCTCAAAAGAACAGCATCAGCCTGCAAGAGTAAAGTAAAGACAGATCAATCAATTTGTTTGAATATTTACATTTCTGGTGACCCAGAAAGACTGAAATCTCATATCCTGACATTTTTGCAGGACGATTGTACATAGTTGCATCCACACACAAATGAATGAAATGGGTATATTTAGTGGCACTTGTGAAACAGATTAAGAATGCATCCACACGGCAGTTTGATATCACTTGATGCCATAGCTCCTTCCTTCGGAATCCTGGGATTTGTAATTTGGTGAGATAACGTAGCATTTTTTAGCCCCTGAACTACAATGCTAGCTTTCTGCAAGATAATTCTAACTACTAAATAAAATTACAGAGCCCAATATTTCACTGGAGGTAGCCATGGCAATTAAAGCGACAACAAGGAGTTATAATTGAGCAGTATAAATGCATTCCAAGATTAATTATGTACATCCTTTCCCATCCCACTCCCTGTGGGAGCCCTACTATCTTTACTTTCATGTATCAGATTGTATAAACTTTATATTATTGCAATATAAGCAATATTACTTGTTTACACTTCTATCAGGGGTTTGTGCATATACAAGAAGCAGCTATTTCCTTTATAATTTTCCATGGAAGTCTGCTTCATATCATATAGCTAGGACCCAATGATATGATTCCACCAGATTTCCAATGATTCCACTAGCTAAATTGGGAGGGAACTAATCCCATGCCCTCCTCTAGTTTCCCTCCATGTGCCCCTTAAACCTGCTCCAGAGGGCTAGGAAACCGCCAGAAAAGGTTTTTATCCCTACAGAGAGCTGCAGAGGAGGAGAAAGTCTTGCTTCTACTGGGAGAAACAATGGGAACCCTGTTGTATCCTGACCTATGAATTTAGTATACTGATACCACTTCTTTTCAAATAAAACAAGCAGATTATTATTAGATCAACACAAACATTTGCAGAGTGCTTTAGGATTCTGTCCTGGGTTGTCTCCTTCCTCTTCTTCTTGCTGTTGCTGCTATTACTACTACTACTACTATTATTATCATTACTATTATTATTATTAACTTTCCAATACAAACTAAAAGAGGAAAGAAAAAAGAAAAAAACAGAAAGAAATAGCAGAAAACAGAAAAAAAAGGAAATTTACATTGATATCTGACTATCCTAACGGCGATTATGCATTTTACTTTTTCTAAAATACAATTCATGTACTTCTTCAACTTAACGATACCTTTTAATTATCAAAGTCTACAATTAGCATGTTATTCTCATTTTTCTCCCACACGATGAAAATATTTCCAATCTTTCAAAAACGATGCTAATCAGTGTAGATAATTAGTCCATTTCAGCTAGGTCAATCAGTTTCAGCAGGCAGTTCTCATTCACTGGAATTACAGTAGGTTTTTTTCCCATTTCTGCACATATGTTAATCCTGATTCCATGGTCACGTATCATAATAATCTTCCATATTTCTTCTCCATTTGATGGTCCATCAGTTCCAGTATAAACAATTCAGGTTTCAGTTGGATATTAACCTTCAAAATCTTCTGTATCAGACTAAGCATTTGTTTCCAAAATTCTTTAGCCATCTCACAAGTCCAGCACAAGTGATAAAATGTCCCTACTTGTTGCTCTAATTTCCAGCATACATTAGAAACCCCTTTCTGCATTCTGGTCTTTTTTTCTGGAGTCAGATTCCAGCAGTATATCCAAAGTTCTGAGCCCACTATATCATACAATCTTTATTTTGTTCCCCTTCCAATTCAATTTTTAACAAAAGCTTATATGTCTTACCAATCAAATGTTCATCATCCATACATAATTTCACCTCAAATTTGGATTTCTTTTCAAAATAATACATTTTCTTATACATTTTAAATCTTTCAAATATTTTTCTGTAAGAATACTACTGAAAACTGTAGTTGTCTGTCAGTAGTTTTTCATTTGACTTAATTTGATATTCTTGACCAAATTCCAAAAGATCTTGAGAAGCTACCCACTTTTCCTTTGTTGCTGTTTCCTTCCTTCCTGTGTTGAAACCCCCAAAGGTACATTAGAGCAAAATCTTGGTTTGTGTTTATTCTTTATTCTTGTTTTATGGTGCTTTTATTGACAATAATAAACATAAACAGATGCAAGTAAAAAAAGGAGCAAATCGTAACCAATATAAACATAATCCCAAAGAAACTAAATAAATACAAGAAAGTAAAGAAACAGATCATATAGAAAACAATACATTTGCTATTTAGATAAAATTAAAAAAAACAGCTTCCAGGAACTTCCACCTGGAATGAGGTATCAGCCTTGTTAAAGTCATGAAAAGGTTACTTTTTAATGACTTTTTCCTATTCTTTATTCTTAACAAGGCATGTCTCAGAAAATAATTATTAAAATCTCCCCGTCTTTAACTTTATAGTACCATAAGTAATCATATCACCCCAAGCCTCAGGTCATGCCCTCCTAAGTCCAATAATCTCTTATTAGTCAACACAATCCAGTCTTTCAACCAAATAGCATATGGAAAAGGACAATTTCAAATCCAGTAATCCCAGTGCCCTTCTTTCTTTTGCATCTTGTAAAACTTTAGCTCTCAGTTTCTTCCCTTGCAATATGAATCTCATTTAAGTCTCTGACCTTGCTTAAATATCACATCATTAGTCAAAATTGGTATTGTCTGAAATAAAAATAAAATTCTTGGCAAAATATACATTTTTATCACTTAAATACTCCCCAAAAGTGACAATTTAAGTTTCTCCCATTTTTATAAATCTTTCTAACATTCATTCCATGTTTTAACATAATTATTCTTCAGTAACATATAATTCATATTAGTCACAGTAGTATCTAGATATTTCTTCAGCAGAGCTTCTATACTCTCCAAAGGGATTTCCAATACAATCACTGTGTCATCTACAAATGCCCTTAATTTTAATCTTTCTTTCTTTCTTTCTTTCTTTCTTTCTTTCTTTCTTTCTTTCTTTCTTTATTTTTAAATCTTTAATTTGTTCATCTTGTTTTATTGATCTGTTCAGAACTTCAAGGGCTAAAATAAATGGAAGTGGAGACAGCATACATCTTTGTCATGTACCTTTTTGTACATCACATGCTTTTGTTAACTCACCATTAAGCAAAATTTGTGCCTTCTGTGTATCAGAAATCACCTTAATCTAGATAACAAAACTGTAACCAAAACTCATCTTTTCTAGAATAAGAAAACCCGCTTTAAATAATCAAATGCCTTTCTGGCATCCAAAAATATAAATGCCATCTGTTTCTCATTATGTTTTTCAAAGTATTCAAGGACATCCAAAATACATCTAGTGTTATCCTGTAACTTTTTTTTCCATAAAAAACCCACATTGGTCTCTCTAAATAAAATCCTGTAAAATCATTTTCAATCTTTCTGCCAAAATAATTGTGAAAATCTTATAGCCAACATTAAGTGAGGAAATAAGTCTATAGTTCTTTGTCATCATCAAGGCCTGGCCTTCTTTTGGAATTAGAATTACAGTTGCTTCCTTCCATGTCTCTGAACTCTTCCCATTCCAAAGGATCAAATTCTGAATCTTCTGTAAACCTCTTTCTCAAAGGATTTATGGTAAACAGCAGGTAGGCCACTGGCCCAAGTGTTTTACCAGTCTTGATCGTCCCATTTGCTTCAAATATCTCTCTTACCATTATAAGAGCATTTAAGATGTTTCTGTGAATCTGAAATCAATTGTAATTTTTGTTTGTCTAGGTATTCCTATAACTTTGTCAATGAGATTTGTTCCCTTTTGTATATTGGCGAAACACCTTTTGAATACATCCATTATCAATAATTATCTCTTTGTCCTCATTTATCTTTAGAATTATTTTGTTCTATCTTTTTCAATCTAAATGCCAGTCCTCTCCCTGGCTCATTTGCAAACTGAACATTCTTTTGCTTGGAATGTTTTCCTCAATGTCACTCATAGTTAACATTGATAACATATTCTGTAGAACCTTAGTTTGATTAATAACAACTATTTTTGAGGAAGACTTCTTTAATTCATCTTCTTTTCTTTTTATCACCTTCAAAATTAACTACTTTTTTCTTTTTTTTAAACTCTATATTGCTGTACAAAACATCCTTTCATAAACGCTCTACTTGTATTCCATACCATTCTAATATCAACCAGCTCTGTCCTGGTTTTTTTCAAAGTATCCTATCAACTTTTTCACATCTATCTACAACCTTTTCATCCTGTGAATACTTTCATTCAACCCCCAGTTCAGAAACCCCTTTTCCTCTTTAAAGTCACTAGAATGTGATCAGAAGTCTTTGGTAACATCTCCATTTTAATAATTCTGCTACCTAAAGTCTTGGAGATTAAAAACATCAATTCTTGAAAAAGATCTGGGTCTTTTGGGGAAAAGAAAGAGTACAATAGAGTCCTGGTTATCCGACGCTTGGTTATCCGACCATCCGGATTAACCGACATCGCGGAGGCCTGGGGCGTGGCTGGGGGCGTGGCTGTGGGCATTTCTGCATCCCCAGACATGCCCCAACACGCCCCGACATGCCCCCAGGCCCACCCCGACATGTCCCCAAAATGGCGGCCGCCACAGGCATCCGGGTAATCCGACCTTTCGGTTATCCGACCCTGTGGCCGCCCGTTTGGGTTGGATAACTGAGACTTTACTGTGTATTCATTAGCATCCCCATATTTATGTGTCCACATTAATGAACTCCACTAACAAAAAAAAAAAAAGATTTTGGAAGCTTATCCAGTGCAATCTAAATGTCTTTCTCAGAAATCCTATCCATTTGAAAGGAGATTACATCAATCCAATATCCTAAAAGTAACCAATTTTCATAGGAGTAGCTCAACGACTTGTCTGTTTATTCATTAAAAACAGCCTTGTTCTCTGTAGGAGCATAAACCACTACCACAAAAAATTTAATCCCTTGCTCAAAATTTTTATTCAGTGACTTAAATGATGAGTTAGAGGGCATCTTTTTCAAGTTCGTGGTTAACACAAAACTAGGAGGATAGCTAACACACTGAAATGCAGGAACACAGGAACAAAATACAGAAACAGAATTCAAAATTTTAAAAAAATCTTGATAAATTAAGTTGAAACTCGTAGAATGAAATTCAACAGGGAGAAATGCAAAATTCTACACTTAGACCATAGAAACCAAATGCACAGGTGTAGGGTGGGAAACACCTGTCTTAGAAATAGAAATGGAAATACACCTTGGGATTACTAATGAGAATAAACTGATCATGACCCAGTGGTGTGATGCTGCAGCAAATAAGGAAAATAATGTTTTAGCCTTCATTAACAGATCCATAGTTTCAAATACTAATTCCACTATATTCTGTACTAACCAGGTCTCATTTGGAGTACTGCATTCGGTTCTGGTCACATCATTTTAAGAAGGATATGGTAAAGTTCAAGCTGGTTCAAGTATGATAAAAGAGGTACAGAGAACAAAACATATGAAAAAAGGTTTAAGGAGTTGGGTATATTCATCCTGGTGGAAAGAAGACTGAGAGATGATATTATTGCTCTCTTTAGATATGTAAAGAACTTCCGACTTCCCTTTTTTTCTTCTGTGATGCTGAGATATAACTTCTTCCAGGGTTGGATTTTTTAAAATATTTAGTGTCAGATTCTCAAATTCTAATTTCTTGCAAGGAAGTTAGATTCGTTCTACTTTTTTTCTAAATAATGAAACACTTGCCGACATTTATAATTAGAATTTAATCCTCTCACATTCCATGAAAGAAATTTCAACGACATTTTTTTATCCTTCCTATCACTGTAATTCTTCTTGAGATTTTTTTTTCTGGATCTAATCTAAATCTTTGGTGCGGTAAAGCAAAGACTGATAAAGACTTTTCACACCACTTTATAGGATGCTCACTATCTGGAATCTGGATGAAATTTAAAACCAAAACTTACAGAGGAATTCCACAGTGGTAATTGCCTCATGAGGCCTTATTTGGAAGATAGAAAGACACAAATGAAAGATGGATTCACTACAGAGATATTTTAGTAGAAGAGGAAAAATCTCATTTCAGGATAAAGACAAGAAAGGAATTAGAAATCAACAGTTTCAATTGCCAGTGGTTTCTCTATCTACAATTAAAAGAAAGATTTAAAATGGACCTAACGGTTGAAGCCTTTGAATCACATAAACAACTAAATGAGTTTGAAAAAGCTATTTTTGAGAAACTGGATCATTTATCTTCACAAATTTACCATATTCTCTTAACTTATGAATTAGAAACATAAGTGGTTAAAGATGTCATGATCAAACGGGCCGAAAACATAGGTCATGAATTACATTTAGAAAAATGGGAAAGAAGCTGGTCAAATACCCAAAAATTTACATCTGTACAAAGTTTGAAAGAAAATTATTTTAAAATGATGTTTAGATGGTATTTGGATCCAGCTAACTACATAAAAAAAATTTAAATGGGGAAAAACAACTGCTGGAAATGTGATGAGAAAAATGGTAAATTCTTCCATATGCGGTGGTCTTGCTCTAACACAAAAAAATACTGGAAGAATGTACATAAATCTATGTCTAAAACTTTACAGATAAATATTCCGTTATCCCCAGAAATCTTTTTGATAAATATGCTTCACGAGACCATGCACAGAATATGATATATTGAAGGATAATAGTATATATGGTTATGGCGGCCAGAATTTATTACACTAGATATTGGAAGAACAGATATATTCCAGGCACAGATGAATGGTTGCTTAAACTCTATTAACTAAATATATTGGATAATCTAACCCTTGCATTAAGGGGTAGATTAAAAGATAAAAATGAAAAGGAATGGTACTCCGTAAAAAATATCTGATGAAAATTTTGACACCATTTCATTATATAACTGATGAAACCTTATAATTTGTGTAAATTTGGAATGAATTAAGGAAATAGTGACTATCTTAATGTTCTAGACATATAGAAAGGTCAATCAATGTTATGTTCATAAATTTATATGTCTGTGAATGTAAATTATGGATAGAGACAGTAGGTGTATTATCTCCATTGTTAAAGCCATTAGTAGATATGTTATAAACTTAATGTAACGAGATTAAGAAGGATGCCTGCCATTCTACATGGCATTCCCTCCAATTCCGAAAGGGAAATTAGTAATGGGAGAATTGAGGGTTGATAGACTAAATATTGTGTAAAGACAATCCATCTGTTTATTGAAGAAAGGTTTCTGGATGGCATTTACAAGATTACTTTGGGAAACAGAGATAACATTAAAAGTCAAGGTTATAAACCAAGGAAGGGAAAGTAGAAAATAGATAAATGTACACTAAGAATAGAGTTAGGGGATCTTAACCTTAACTCTTGAGAAAAATAACTTTTATTTAAAGTTTTGTATTTTAGTTTGTTGTGATGTACTCATGGATATTACTTTGTTACTGATTCTTGGCTATCTTTACTAATGAAAAATATTTTTTAAAAAAATATGTAAAGAGCTTCCACAGAGAGGAGGGTACAGGCTTGTTCTCTGCTGCCTAGAGGGTAGGACCATCAAGCCTAATGGGTTAAGTTACAAGAGTGTAGATTTCAATTGAACTTTAGAAGGAACTTCTTGGTGATAAAAGATGTCCGGCAATGAAACCAATTACTTAGAGGAATGGTAGGGTCTCTTTCTTTGGACATCTTCCAAAAAGGCTGGACAGCTACCTACTGGGAATGCTCTAGATGAACTTCCTGCATGGAGGGGGGACGGTAGACTTGATGGCCTGTGGAGCTACTTCCAACTCTATGGTTCTTTGATCACACATGGCGTTGCAATCAATTTCTACATGGTAGAAAGTCGACAAGAAACACACACAAATGCAAAAATCGTAACAGACATTGCAATAGCACAACTTGGAATTATGCCTGCGGTTGGACTTTTTATACATTTGTATAAGGATGTATACAGTATCCCTCTATACAAGCAGCTCCATATGTGATATGTGGACACAGCTCAATCTTCATGACCCAGAATAGTCACTGGCAAATCCACCTGGACAAGAATGACTACTGGAACAGTCGCAGAGTTGGCAGTGAACAGGATCTTGGTCAAAATTTACAGACATGGTGATCTATGTGTAGTTTGCAGGTTTCTATTCTGCTTCCCTCACATGAAAGCACTACCAGCAAATGATTTTTTTTTTTAGGTAAGACAATACAAATGCTAATCCACATGTCAAATTCAAAAGTGGAAATTTTTCTGATTTTGTGCAAGCTAGCTCAACAAAAATGCATGCTGATGCTGATTCTGCTTTCTGCATTTTTGCTCATATATATCCTTAGGAAAAGAGGTCTTAAATGCAGAGTGTGAAAGAAAAAGGAAAAGTGGGTCGTTTACAATTGCCTTCAAGCTATTAAAGAAGTAATCTTATCAACTGACAATCTTTTGAAATAATACAAATCTAGCTGAAAACCTTCAATAGGTTAACGAGATCATAACAAAAGTTCCAACAACATGGACACAGCATGGCAATAAAAGCAAGAATAGGAGGTGTGGTATAACAATGCAAGCAGGAATTAATCAGGCACCAAATATAATTTTATTGCCGGTTTATCTTTCTATATATCTGCAGTACAAATAATTGTTTCTGCAGATGCTTTTCCGAGTCATGCATTATTCTCATCGAACAAGAAGAACAAAAACCCTCATTCTGCCAACATAAATGTTTCAAACATTACAGGAGGCTGCATTACATGGTCTGAGTCCAGCCTGCCTTCTGAATACATTTTTAAAGTTTGTTGCTGTTGTGGTGGTGGTAGTTCACCCCCTGCATGATTTTTAAAGCCTTTTTAGTGAACTTTTAAAGTGCTAAAATATATTATACTTATTATAATTAAACATTTATGTTGTTTTGCATATACTTTAAAATGCTATATAAAAAGCCTTAATAAATATGGGCAGAATCTATCTCCCCTCATGTGCATAGACTGAATTATTTATTTAAAATATTTGGGTCTTCTCCATCCATAATCATGGCCAAAGTATCTAAAAACAATGTTCGAAAAAAGTTACAGGTACTGGACAAGGCAGTTTGGGGAATTAGAGGCACAAGATCTCAAATCTGTGTATTTCAACTGCATCTAACTCCTAAGGTAAGTTTATTGTTTTGAATGGGACAGAGGGAATAGACACAGACAAGCAAACCAGTCCTGTCGATGAGCCACCAAACACAACCGACTGAACCTGTTTGGGGAACCTCACTCCCTCAGCTGGAGCAGAGCTGGTGTTGTATGGTTTTATTATCTCAGCCGCACTTCAGGGACTTTGTAATTGACTACAAACATAAACTAGACCTACTTGACTTGAAACACCAGGCAGATTTTGCAGCCCCATTTGCTCTATAGAAAGAAGCAGGGAGTGACTCTGAGTTGCTTGGAAGAATTAGGTGTTTGACTTGAATAGCTGGAGTCTGAGTACAGTTTGAGTACAGAGTGGAAGTTTGAACTGATAATCCAATGGGAAATAAATACCAGAGATCTAGCCCATGTCAACCTTTGGCTAAAGCAGTGAAGCAGTTGAAGATTGATGAACTTCTAACAGCTAACTGTCCTGTGAGTAATTTGCCTATTTCATCTACCATTACTCTAAATAACAGGTTTGCTGCATTGAGTAATGAAAGCCCTGATTTAACTCAGGAGAACTGTGATTCCTCAGTCATTCTTACACCCCTTATCTCAGAAGACGATTTGAATTTCCCAAAGAACTCCAACCCTAATTATTTAGCTGAACAATATCTGTTAACTGCTCATATGGTGACAACAATATTTGAAAGTTTGCAAAGGGTTTGTAATAAAATGAATGCTGTGGAATGTGCACTAGGGGAACTTACAAGGACTCTCTCTCAATCTAAGTGTATTTCCCAGGTAGGGAGTAATATGGGAGAGAAGGCTAGTAGATTCAAGGGTGATACTGAATTCCTGAACATCTTGCAACTACAATCAGTTTTTCAACTGAAGGAAAAACCTTGCAGCTCAAGGATCTTCCAGCCCACACAAGTTATTCTGCAAATTGCTCCAATTAATATTAACAGAGCGAGATGAGATTCATGCAGAGTAGTAAAGACCTCTTTAAGACAATTGTTAAATATAGAACCTCAGAAGCTAGACTTGAAGGAAATCCACTGGTTGCCAGATGTAAGTGGTTAAAAAAGAGTACATCTCACTTTTGAGCATGCTGTGATCCCACTCATGTTACTTAAAATGAAAACTTTCCTGGCTAATTTCCAGATTTCTCCTATAAGAGTCTTCTTAGAACTCTTCAATCCTTGTTTCATAGAAGGATAGTATCACAGGCCATTGAAAACACTTCTCAGAAAGTCAACAAGATAGATCTAAAAGCAAAGTATGGAAGAAATGGCAGTATGACAGTGGATACACAAACAAATAAAAAAACAATGCATCAACATGCATCAGAATATAGACATAACCATTCTAAAAGCAATGGTACTTTAACTCCTCTGGTTGAATTTAATACCCAATGGGAGGAGGTTAGAACAAACTTGACTTCCCTACATGACAAAACTGAACCACTGAGAGACTATCTTAGGAAGGATAACTCAGGATAAAGGAGACTCTCTCACTCCAGACTCAACAGTAAGCAAAAATGCTCGGTTAGTAGAAAATCTAAATCAGCCAATGGAATGTCAACAAGAAAGTTTAATCTGTTTGGATCCAGAAAATACAGAAGACACTGAAGGCTGCCTTAAACAAGATCTACAAATTGCAAAAGCACAAACTGTATCCACACCCCTGACAACACTGGGTCTTGAGCAGGACTTGGCATGTCATTCTTTACTTTCAAATATTACTTCTCAATCTGTCTTATTTCAACAGAATGCAATACACTCTGCTTCCACTCAACAGCTTTTTACTACTCCCAATGGCATGTCTACTAGAATGGACTGCGTGGAGGATACTCAGGTACCTATATCACCTTTGGTGCTAACGGATCGACTCACAGATTCTCAGGAATATATTTCTGTACTGTCATGGAATATTGCAGGATGGAATGCCAAATACAGAGATCCCTCTTTTGTGGACTATCTCTCAAAGTTTGATATCTTAATGCTGCAAGAAACTTGGGCTTCGGAGGTAAAAGAAGTAAATGGTTTTATTGCATATCAGCTATTTGCCACGCCTAGTAAAAATAAGGGTAGATCAAAGGATGGCTTACTTACATTTATCTCAACTAAACTTTGTATGACATCGTGCAAGCTTTCTACTTATGATCAATATGCAACAGCAGTGATGGTAAAATTCAACAAATGTTTAATATTGTTTATAAATGTATATTTTCCCCCTCAGCAGTTGCATGCTCAGATTGACTTAATCTGGCAAGGTTTTGAAAATTATATTGAAGAGTCTCAACGAGCTCTCCCTTTGTCTCAGATAGTTATTGGGGGTGACTTTAATGCTAGACTGGAGGTAAATGATACTGTTTTTTATGCTGCCCATCATATCTGTTCTCCGGAAAAACACCTTTTATTTCAGGAAATATGCACTGCTCAAAAGATACTGTTAGCAGCTATGCAGGTCTTAATTTGACACAGATGGCACACAGGTTAGAACTATGTATCTTGAATGGGAACGTTACTGGGGACATACCAGGGGAATTTACATTCTTGTCAGGAACTAGGATGAGCACCACTGATTGTTAGCCAGGGACTACTGAAACTCTCTATAAAAATGGTAATAGATAATAGGTTGGAAAGTGGTCATCTGCCCTTAAACTTGTTTTTGAAGATATCTGATAATCATACCCATATCATAAATATCTTAAAACCAAATCCAGAGGTGATAGTTACTAGTAATAGGATTAAGTGGTCACAAAAGACTGCAGGGTTCTTTTTGGAGCTGTTTAACACCAATCAATTCTCTAATATCCATTCCACCTACCTGGCAAGTTCAAATAATGGGATTCTTGAGCAATATGAAATACTGATCAAAAAATTAATTGACTTATTTTTAGCTACCAATTCTAAAAGAGTTTATACTAGAAAGTTTAGTTCAAAGGACTGGTTTGATTGTGAGTGTAGGGATGCTAAGAAATTTCTTATGTTTAAATTTAAACTTCACAAGGAAAACCCAGAAGATGTGAGAGTAGAGGAGCTGTTGCAGTTAAAAAAAGAATATAAGAAATTGATTAAGGTTGAAAAGAGTTGTGCACAACAAGCATTATGGGAACAACGTATTAATGCAGTAAGGATGAAAGATATGAAAACCTTTTGGCAGCTCACGTCAACAGCAACCAAAAGTTACACCACATGGGCAGATTGTCACATCCCCTCTGGAGTTTGGGAAGCTTATTTTTATGAGTTATATGCCATTAAAGAATCCCCTACTTTTCAAGTGAATCGTATTACCAGGAATTTGCCAGAATGGCAACCAGTATCAATTGCTGAAGTGACAGAGCTTGTAAACCAACTTAAACCAGGCAAGGCCCCAGGGGATGATGATATTCCTCTTGAGCTAATCAAATGCAACATAGATTGGTGGACCCCAATTTTGGCAAATCTTTTTATGTATATTGATAAGAATGCCCACATGCCATCTGATTGGAATACAGCCATTATTATTCCAATCTTTAAGAAAGCTAAGAAGGATAATCCAGCAAATTATTGCCCAGTTAGTCTGTTATCTATAATTAGTAAAATCTATGCTAGACACTTATATTGGAAATTGCAATATTGGATGGACACAAAAAATGTTCTGGTTGATGAGCAAGCAGGTTTTAGACCAGGAAGATCTACTTTGGACCAGGCCCTAATCCTACAACATCTGGTGGAAAAATACCTTAGTAAAGCTAAAGGGTCCTTGTTTACAGCTTTTATTGACCTTAAATCTGCCTTTGATTCTATCTCTAGAAATAGACTGTGGTACAAGCTAGAAGCCTCTTCAGTAGATCGTCGCTTATTATTGCTTATTTACAAGCTACATGAAAATACAGCCTTGAAAATAAGGTGTAATTTGGAAGATCAGCTATCCAATAAAGTCTTTACACATAATGGAGTTAAGCAAGGATGTATACTAGCCCCATTGTTATTTAATTTTTATATTAAATCAATGGTTGTTGCTCTTAGTTAGATTTTCACCCTCCCAAGTTAGTGGGTAGGCATCTTTCAGTGTTGCTATATGCAGATGATGCAGTAATACTGTCGCAAACACCCATTGGCTTACAGAGAGCGCTGCGTGTTCTAACACAGCATAGCCAAGAGGAAGGACTCCAAATAAATTATGAGAAAACTAAAATTATGGTGTTTGCAAAAAGACCAAAGCTGTATAAATGGATGATAAATGAACATAGGATTGAACAAATAAGGACCTTTAAGTATCTTGGTGTTGTATTCCAGTCAAATGGAAATCGTAAGCCACATGCAGAATATGTTGCACAAATAGCACTGAGATCCACATCCATAATTCAAAAAAAATTTTATACTAAGGGAGGGCAATATGTTCCAGTTGCCCTAAGGTTGTTTCAGGCCAAATCTATTAGTCAACTACTTTATGGTGTTCAACTAGGTCCTTATTCTTCTTTCACTACCTTAGAAATAGTTTGATCAAAATTTCTGAGGGCCATCTTGCAAGTACCACGTTGGGTCTGCAGTGCAGCTTTGCGGTTGGAGGTGGGCTTCCTGAAAGTTGAATCTAGGGCTTGGTTAGCTATTTTTAGTTTTTGGCTGAAATTAAGTTTTCAACCAAGTGGTTTAGCTTCCTTAGTATTTCAAGATAATTTCCAATCAGTATGGAAAAAAGCCATATCTGCTAAACTCAGATTATATGGTTTTTCTGAGGAGTACTTTTTACACATGGTATTTGACGTAGCTAGTCGAACCCTTAGACAGTGAATTATGGATATGGAGAGGTAGCACGACTTAGAGGCAACTTCAAATAATATATTGATTGACATTGCACTGATACCCTACAAGCCAGCTAGTTATTTTTATTTACTTTTAATATCAATTCAGTGTAGAGCTTTTACTCTTGCCCAATTGAATGCTTTGCCATCAGCGATACAAGATTCCATACGATCAATGTAAATGCCCCTGCAATTCTGGTGAAATTGAAACAATAACTCACGTTCTTCTGCACTGTCCTTATTATCTTGAAATCCAGGAAACACTTATTGAACCATATATAAAGGCATTCCCTGGATGTTCAGAGGCCTTTTATACTCTCTTACTGATGTCAGGGCAAAATACAGGGATGTTGACCAAGATAGCAACATTTTGTGCCACTGCAATTAAAATTCGCGAAAATAAGGTTTTAGTAAATGCTCAGGTTTTATTATAGAAATATGTACCTATATTTTATGTTTTATATCACATATTTCATACGATTTATGTTTACGTTTATATTTATATTTATACTTTGCTAATGCCACCAGATGTACGTATATCATGTATGTAGATGAATTTTTGAATTTGGTCATTGACTGCAATAAAAATTGATTGATTGATTGATTGATTGAAAACAACATTCATGAATAGCCAAAGTACTTAAAATACTATCAAAGAAACAGTAAAATAATAACGCCAATAATGAAATAAACTTAAAGTACAACAGAAGAACAGATGAAATCAGTAAAAAATTTTCTCAACCACTTGCTCAAAGATCTGCTCTATTACAGTTTTTAAGTATGGGCAGAGGGTTGCTCTCCTCATAACTCCTTTAGATCCAATCCAATAATAATAGCAGAAGGAGTAAAGATGTCAAGGAAAACAAAAATGAATAATCAGCCCAGAGATCTATCAGAATTAGGTATGTAAAGAATACTTGCAATTTTTCTCTTCCTTGACAAGAACGGTATCTTCACACACCAAGGTATGTGATCCAAAAAGTTATCAATCACTTTGAGCTTTTCACAGTTCTGAACTTCTTTTTTTCTGAAAAATTCATTTGTGGGGAAAAAAGAACCTGGGAGGTTTTGTACACAAAACTTTGGTACAAAATTTTTAGTATCTAAAGGAACAATTTGTGTATAAAATAGTGTGTTTTGTATCAAACAACACAACCTTCTATACAAATGTCTGTTTTTGTACAAATTATTTTTATTATCATTTTGCAAAAAAGCCCAGAAACAAAAGAAATCACTGAAAATATGCAAAAAAACCCTCTTGAACAACATCTCATGGAGAGAAAGCCTTAATGTTTTTCCACACAAGGATGGAATAAGCAAAGATTTGCATCACAAATCTTAACAGTGAAGTTTTCGCATATGTACAAACAGTCATCAGTAAGGAAGCAATACAAGCTGCCCCAGAGAAAACATTTCACAGTTTCAGGGCTGCAACAGAAAAAGTCCACTTTTTCTGTCCTGGCACTGCAACTCAGAAATGAGTATGGTGTGCAGGAGAACCTCTCTGGAAGACTTTTAACAATCAGGCAGACTCATAAGGGAGCAGGCCATCTTTCAGACATTCCTTTGCTAAGCCATTTGGAACATAAAAATACCTTGGAAAAGTTTTGAGCTACAATCTTCAGAATCCCTCAAGTACTGTTTGGATTGACTGGGGGATTCTAACACTTGTACGCCAACCTAAGATGAAAATTTGTGCATTTATCAACCCTTCTTTTTCCAGCTTTCTGCTGGCCATACCGCAATATATCTAGCCACTTCCTAATAAAGTAAGACCTTTTACAGCTTTTGCATATAAATGTGGCTTGCAGCTCATCAGGATCCATGTATACTATCATGGCAACTGCTGCTGAGAATAGACTGCGTGCTGGAGGAGTAATGGGCTGGTGGGTGGGAAGAATTACTTGGAAAAGTATCTGTTTACCATGAAACACCAGACTCTACTACAAACCTTGCATAAAGGGTCAGAGAGGGTTACAGAACTCTCCATCTCCATTTGCTGGGCTGTGGCAATGAGACTGGTGATTTTATTGAAATAGCCATGCTATACTTCTGCTGTGTTAATATATTCTTTCTATGAAACTGAGATGCATTCATTGAAAGAAGATACATACAGTCCCTTCAATAATGCAGGCTGCATCAATAGGAAGGCCTCAGCATGGGTGTACTTATTTTAAAGCCATATTGTTGCTTAAAAAAGACACCTTCTAGTGTGTTTAGCAGCAAAATACACATGTGCCAGAGACATGAACAATAACAATCTGTTTGCCTTTGTCACCTCTAACATTTACATGAAGTCTAAATGGGTTTACATGAAGTCTATATTCCTGTTTTCTAACGCAGGCCTCATAAACAAACGAAAATAATGCTCTACCATTGTGGCAACATGCTGGCTTTCTATACTAGTTTCCTGAGTCACAACACAAAGGTATCATGTTGTAGTTATCTCATAATGAAAGAGCCACTCAAAAAATGAACTTACTAACATCCAATTGTTATGACGGTCATGGGCAGAGTCTGAAAACAGTACCTGTCTAGACTCCCCACAGAACCATGTTTACAAGCTACAAGCATACCTACAAGCAGTACAGTGCAAGAAGACAGGACAGACTAGAAAAATTATAAATTCCTAGGAAGAGTACAAGCATTCTGCTTCAATGGCTAAACCATGCACTCAAGAGAAGGCTCCTTAAAGAAAGACATTTCCTTAAGATATACCGTGTACATCAATGTGGGAAAAGGGCATCCCATAAGCTATACATGGCTGTCCAGACCTATTTTTGTGGCTCCCAGAGAATAAAAAAAAAATAACATTGCTCCCAAACATCCTCTAGGCACTGTGGAGTAAATCCTGCCTCCCTTTTGGAGAGCCCTGGGCCATTTTAGGCCCAGGGGAGGCTTTTTTTTAAAGTAACCTTTTAAGAAAGGGAGGGCACATCAGAGACATCCTGTATCCGTCCCACCGATACCACCCTCATATATGCCATTCTGTGACACATACTCATCACAGCTTCCAGATCGATTACATTTATATCCCACTTTTCCACCAAAAATGTTTCTTTCAGAGCCTTCTCCATAGAGTTTTCCCATTCAAATGCCACCTACTTTCTAGGCTGTTTCAGTTTTGAGGTGATTCCCATCAAAGAAGTGCTGCTCCTCACTTAATGTCTGACTACCCACAGGACAACTTTCACATTTAGACTCATTCATAAAATACTCATTGACCAAAAAAATGAGCATTTTGTGCCCAATGTCACTGATCACATTCTGTCGGAACTTTAGTCCCACAAAACCAGATTTCTAAACTCAGTTCCAAATGACAGTGAAATATTTCCAATAGATGATTTTTTTTAACATTTAACATTTTCAGCCAATGGGATCGCCACATTGTTAGCACTCTCATCTATTTGCAGTCTCACTGCATCTGCTGTGTACTGTTCTCTTTATTTTAAGCCATTAAGAATCCTCTATTGCTTCTCTTCCACCCACACTGGAATGAAGCAAAAGTAAGCAGAGAGCCAAACACAATGACCAAATAGACATGACCATACTATTGTGTGTGTGCATATCAATATTGTAAGCAGGAGCAGAATGAAGAAAATGTTTATCACAGAATGTTCTGCATACTAGACAAATAAGTTCTAACTGCATTTCCATATAATCTGTTGAAGAGTTTTCCTTTTGTAATATTTGCAATTCCTCTTCAACATACTGGATATCCTATGTACATGTAATAGACAGGAGCCATCTTACTTTGCTGCCATTTACCTGGCCTGTAAACAAAAAATCTTGCTTAGATGTGAATTCCACCATGGGACAAGAAAAGCAGAGGATGAAAATAATCACATCACTTAAAATGCTTATTTGGTACTCTGCAAGTAAGCAATGCTTGTCGAACCATGGCCCTTTTCGCACAGCATTTGCCATGAGAAAGGGCCCCTCGAGCATTGCGCGATTGTGAGGAGTGATCTGTATGATGCATTCACAACTGCGTGACACTCCAGGGTAGGGCAGGCACTGCTCATGCACTTTCTCATTTTGAGCTTTCAGCTGAAAATGGTGCACAATCGCGCATTGCTCCAGAGCCCCACGCGCACTTGCCGTGAGTGCAGAGCCTCCAGAGCCGCGGCAGTTGCGCTTCCTGCCCCAGCGCAGCCTGGGAAACTGTGGAAGGAAGAGGCAGGGCTCTCGCGCTGCCTGCTCAGGAGCAGGCAGCTTGTGCAGAGCTGAAGCAGCAGGGACACGAGAGCCTCTCACTGGAGGCTGCTCCGCAATCCCTCCACCCCAGCACCGAAAAAAGGTAAGGTGCAGAAAGGGCCCGCAACATGTTCAAAACACTGCAATTTTAAATACTAAGTAAATGCAACATCCTAAGAAGCCTACAGGAATGTATATGGCTTATACACAAGAAAGAATCAAAGGCAGTTTACGTATTAAACTGATTGTTCAGAAAAACACTTTACACATAATGATTTGCCCATGGCTACCTAGAAAATCCGTAACTAAACTTTAATGTGAAACTGGGTCCAGAATACGCACCATACTCACTGAACCATTCTTGTGGATGAAGTAAAGGGTTCTACAAATACACTCATAAAGACAGACAACTCATGTGCAATGGTTATTAGATTAATATCTATTTTAAGGGTAGCCCAGTGCAGCTAACTATTATGTTTCATCTTGCATAGTCCAAACCAGGGTGGGTAATGGCATGCAACCCTTAAGGAGCACTTGACATTTTGAAATCTTGAGTGAACCTACACTGTCTTGTTTCAGCAAGTAAAGGCACTCTAGCCCTCCACTTCTATATGTGTAATAAAACACAGAAGTAACACTAAAGAAGCACTTATATTTTCTAATTCTCATTCCGAAAGCCAGATTTGAACAATTTACTTTGCTGTCATTCTTGCCAAACCCATATAAGGATAGCTCACACATAACAGTAAGCCAAGTTTGCTGTAAATTATGTCTTTGCTTGTATGTGCTGCTCAGTTACTCCCTCTTCAAGCTTCCTGTTGGCAGAAGTGGTTAAACACACCAGGAAACTCACAGTGCCGGTTGACCCAGACCAGGTTTTCAGGCATGATACCTTACTAATCAGCCAGAATCTGAGGCTCAGTTTTGCTTATGGACATCACATTACAAAAACCTGTGCCAGAGATTTCTTAGGCCCTTTCCGCACCTTACCATCTTCCAGCGCTGGGGTGCAGGGATCGCGCAAGCAGCCTCCGGTGAGAGGCTCTCGCATCTGGGGTCTTCGGCTCCACACGAACTGCCTGCTCATGTGAGAGCCCTGCCTCTTCCTTCCGCAGCGCAGCCTGGGAGTTTCCCAGGCTGCGCTGAGGCAGGAAGCATGACTGGCATGGCTCCGGAGGCTCCGCACACCAGGTTTGTGCGCGTGGGGCCTGGGAGCAATGCACGATCGCGCACCATTTTCGACTTCTAGCTGAAAATGAAAAGATGCGCAATTGGCACCTGCCGGCCCCTGGAGCATCGCATGATTGTGAGTGCATTGTGTGGATCGCTTCTCACAATCGCGTGACGCTCCAGGCCCTCTTTCACATGGAAAATGCTGTGCGAAAGGGCCTTAGTTTAACTGACACAAGGAGTCAAGTCAGAGCAATCATACAGTGAACACCTGCATGCTACAGGTAGGTCAGAATTCATTATAATTCTGGTATGCCATTATAAGGAATCCAGAACAACAACTTCAGTCACACACAGTAGTAGTAGTAGTAGTAATAGTATTAATAGTAATAATAGTAACAACAACAATAATAATAATAATAATAATAATAATTTTTATATGTTACCTGCCTCTGCCCAAAGCTCAAGGCAGGATACAACATAGATACAATTAAAAACAAATTATGGCTAAAATATACTAAAAACACAAAACTATTTAAATATAAATATATCATAATTAAAATATATCATAATTAAAAGTACACCTAAAAGCACAAGTACAATTAAAAGTGCAATTAAAAGTATAATTAAAAATAGATTGAGTAGGCCTGCTGGAAGAGATAGGTATTTAGCACTGTTCTGAGTTTAGACAGCATATTTTGCTGTCAAATC
The DNA here is from genome assembly GCA_948472985.1 of Iguana delicatissima. Taxonomy (NCBI): domain Eukaryota; kingdom Metazoa; phylum Chordata; class Lepidosauria; order Squamata; family Iguanidae; genus Iguana; species Iguana delicatissima. The sequence continues at coordinate 1,353 of CAOKZL010002363.1, read as the reverse complement.
TCCTCCGGCAGGACATTCGACAGTCTAGGGGTGGCGAACGAAAAGGTCCTCTGGGTGACCGTTGCCAGTCTAGTCTCTGTTGGCTTAAGTAAATGGGCCCCAGAGGATGTATTATATGGGAAGAGGCGATCTTGCGGGTAACTTGGACCCCACCAAGCAGGGCTTTAAAGGTGATAACCAACATTTTGTACTTTGTCCAGAAACTAATTGGCAGCTAGTGGAGTGATTTTAATATCGGTGTGATATGTTCACTCTTTGCTGTATCTGCAGTCAATCTGGCTACCATATTTTGGACCAGCTGGAGTTTCCAAACTTGGTGCAAAGGTAGCCCAATGTACAGCACATTGCAGAAGTCCAATCTTGAGGATACCAATGCGTGCACGACCATCCTTCAGTTCAGTTCTAGGAAATGGAGCAGTTTGTGTATCAGCCAAAGCCGAAAATAAGCACTCCCAACTGCTGCATCTATCTGAGTTGACATTTGGAGGGACAGATCCAGGAGCACCCCCATGCTATGAACACAGTCTTTTGGGGGGAGTGTGACCCTGTCCAGAACTGTTTGACACATCTCCAACCCCAGATTAGGACCCTTAATATTAAGCACCTCTGTCTTGTCTGGATTCAGTTTAAACTTATTTTTCTTCATCTAGCTCATTACTTTCTTCGAGCATTCATTCAGAGGAGATACACTATCCCCGCAGAAGCTGTTTTGGAAGGCACGGAGAAATATATATGGGTGTTATCAGCACATTGATAGCACCCCAGCCCATGCTTCTGGATGATCTCTCCCAACTGTTTCATGTAGATGTTAAAAAGTATTGGGATAGAATAGCACCTTGTGGTATGCCATATAAAAGCTCCTTTTTTGAGGAGCAGCTATTAAGTCATGGTTATCATGAGACAAGCTACAGTGTGCTTCACAATTACATTCTCCTGCTTCCTAGGATAGCAGTGAAGATAAGATAAGAAGCTTTTCCTTTAATATTAGATTAACAAACAGCAGCTTGTTGTGATGTCTGACTGCAGACAAACTGTGGTTAATCTTAACTATGGCTTGCTGAATTACTGAAAACAGCCAACTTCAAACCAAGGATTATGAAAATGGCTTGATTCCAGAAATCACAGTTACAGTTAGCCACATTTGGCCTGGCTTAGACATCACCACAAGCTATAATTAATCTAAAATGGAACTAAAAACTTCTCAAACACTCCTCACATATGGAACAAAGGAAGCAAGGGGAAAACATACAAGTCAGAGATTCACTGCGACTTATCCTCACGGTTAACATAAGTCATCTTTTACCAAAAGAAATGTTCTTTAACCATTTCCCACATAGCGCTTAACATTTTTTT